>JAAAKL020010372.1:0-14410 GCA_010016065.2 Carybdea cf. marsupialis auct. non (Linnaeus, 1758) | reverse complement strand
TATTTCCCTTTTATTTGATCGATTTATAAATATTTTCTTATTTATTTGATACATATATAGATTTTTTTTAATGATTTGATAGAAATATATGCGTTCTTGTATATTTGATAGATTTATAAAGATTCTTTCTTATTTCTTTGATAAATTTATGAAAATGTTCTTATTATTTTCATAGATTCATATATATTTTCGTAACTGCTTGATAGATTTATAAATGCTTTCTTATTTATTAGATATTCACATAGCTGTTTTCTTATTTCTTTGATGCATTTGTAAATATTTTCTTATATATTTTATAGATTTATAAATAATTATAAAATATCTATGTTTTTGTAGTGGCGCACCAAGCTGCTCTGTTTACGATGTGAAAAATAAGGTTAAAAAATTCCGACGCATATATATGTGAAAAGTTAAGTGAATTTTATGGTGGAAAATCCTCTTGTTTATTTGGTCATCATCATAGGACATCACTTTGTAAGGCCAGATTTTTAATCAGAAATATATATAGATAGAATATATGCGTTCAGAAATTCGAGTAAAAAGTTGAATGAAAACCCTTTTAATTGCAAAGACAGATGGTACTAAATCGTAGCGTTACGATTTATGATAGTGACAGAATCATGTCCCAAAAATTGACATGAAAAGTTACTTGTCATGATCCTGCAAACTGATACGTGTCACCAAATGGGATTCGAACCCGTGACACGTAGTATCGTGAAATTTTGTTCCACCAATTAAGCAACGGCTGTTCCCACAATAATACACTTCATTTTCTCGAAAAACAACAAATTTTGTTTTAAGTTGCAATTGTAAATGGGTTCTTTAAAAGGTGGTTGAGAAAATTTAACAGATGTCATCATTTGTACTTAAGGCAGCTTTTATATGAGATAAGCGTCTCTAGCAGTAGTATTATAACAAGTTCTAAGTGTTAAAAATAACAGAGGATGTGAGAATATCAAGTTTGAAGAGATTCTAAAGAAAACTGAAAATGTCACCACCGGAATTCGAACCCGGTTCTAGTATTTAATATTTCCGGGCCTGTAAATCTTGTTGTATATTGAAATAAAGCATTTTGCTTTGTTTAATGCAGTTATTCAGATCGATAAGCTAATCATTGGAAAAATATCAATGAATCTTATGTCCTTTATATTCATTTTATCGTTCATCACTTTCAATATGTGAAAGTCATTTCTTTTCAAGTTCAATCAAATTTATTCGGCCGTTATATTGTGTTGTTTCTATATTCGGTAAGAACTCCGCTGTTTTATGGTTTTTGACGTAAAACAGTTGGTAAACTAACAAGTTTTGTTTTGCCTAAATATTTCAAGAATTCATTTAAGTATTTTGTCAAATTAAATCGTGCAAAGATTAAAACGATATCAATTGTAGCCCGTGTTTAGTTTCGTATTTCGGGTCATATTGTCCTTTCGATGACGAATGGGGTTCTACAGATATGCACGCCACCACTTTGTCTGATGGTAGTAGTTACCTCACTGAACTAGTTGACCTTGACCGTTGACTATTTCATAGTTCCTCCGCTCAACATCTTGTGTCACACGCCACTGACTGTTCTAAGTTCATCTGCTGGTGATACATTCACCAAGCTGCTCCTCATGGCTAGACTCTTGCAATCCTCCCGATCCGGTAACGTAAGTTTCGTATTAAGAAAATGAGCACTGACAGGTCCGAGGGGCAGGTGGGCATTTGGATTAAATAATCTACAATGAGTAGCAACAAATGCCTTCTTTTTAATGCAAATGAAAAAGAAAGTTGTACTTGATTAATAAAGTCTAGGATCTGAAAGTAGCTAGCTAATCAACATGGCAAAACAATTATAACTTTGCCTTTTGCAACCTTTCGAAAAGCCTTTGAATGTCCTTACTTATAGGTCCTTAGCCTGAATAGTATAGCACAAGAGCATAATATAACATAATGTAGCAAAGTATTCCATAAAACAACAAAATATAGCATCATATAACATAACTTAAGGTAACATAAGATCATATCACATAACTTAAGGTAACATAAGATCATATCACATAACTTAAGGTAACATAAGATCATATCACATAACTTAAGTAGAAACTTATTGCGTTTTTATAAAGGCGTCCCTAATCATGTAAGACCTATTCCTGAAAATTAGTTGATAGTCACATCGAAGCGCCCAGAAACTATCCGCCATTAGTATTCATGTGATACTACTACAGGGGGGCCTAGATTAAGCAAATGATATATAGCTGCATGAAATATCGAAAACATTTTAGTACTGAAAACCTTCTTTCGTCTGATATCCTCAAAGTACAGAACGTCTGCAAAACAACGGCAACAAAAAGCATTTGTCTTTTCATTGGGCCTTTTCGGCTAACTATTTAGTTCCACAGACACTGATTGGTCAAAACAACACCAATCTAGCAGTCAGACCTCTGATTGGCTACTTTCAAAACACAGTTTGGTATAAGTTTTGTTGATTTCTTCCTATCTCAATTCAGACGATATGTACTCTGAGGAGTGTCAGACGAAAAAGAGCTTTTCAGCACGAAAATGTTTTCGCTTTTTCGTGCAGTTTTAAATACGAGGTATTGAAAACAAGGACTAGTATGTCTGTAGTAATTAATTTTAAATACCCTCCTCGTCGTTTTTAGTTCCTTTTACAGTCTCTGTGCTTCAATATTTGATCCAGAGCATGCCTCTGGTTTGATAAATTTCAGTTTCAGGTCCTAAATAGCTAAACAAAGTATTACAGCTACGTTTGGGAGAAAAATCGATATAATTTTTTTTACTAAAATAGGAAAAAGTTAAAATCGTGCATTTCTAAATAGAATGTTTTCGGAAGGCAATTTAAATGGTTTCTCATTTGACAGCAATTTGCGAGACAGCAGACTTGTGTAGGGACGTCTTTTGACATAATTAAGGTAGAACAATAAGATGATTTTGTTATGGCATTACACTAGCCAATGTGATTACATGATCCATGTATATTTTCTCTCCACATAAACACGTTCTAAAGTTGCATAGAAAATTTCCTCTCTAAAAGTTGTGTAAGACCCCAAATCTTACTTCTGCAAGTTCTTGATCTTTAAAATATGATGTCAGATCGAAGAATTTAGAGTGTTATGATTCAGATTTTGCCAGAGCACTTTTCTAAAATCTTATTTCCATCATTTCTTACATAATATTCCTACAAATGAAATTTACATTATGTAATGTATTATTGGTAATATGTTTTAGGAACGCCTTTCATTTCTTAATTGAGAACCTATATTAACATTAAGGTTATACTTATAGTGCATGATAAACGATCATGAAAGCAAGAAGGTGTGACCAAGACTGATATCATCAAAGATGCAACGCACTAGTTCTTTTGTACTTCAGTAAAGAACTACAGTCTCTAACCTTACTATATATCTAAGCTATGTAGCTGACAGATACTGTCATGACAGCTACTTTGTTTTGCAAAGAACCGAAATTTATTTTGTAAAGAGGGTTACTCCGTGGAAAGAAAGACGCCATTTGCTCCCGGTCCCTAGATTCTGCCTTGCACTTGATTAGGTATGAATCATGTTAACAACATCTCTTAAGTTAAAAATAAAGTCTGAGCATGACCTGCGTTAGTTACTTGGTTATACCTCTAAGACAAAATTGCATTCCTTAATCTATTTTGTAATGTAGCATATTCTATTTTCATAAATCATAGATTATCAAACTTTCCTCACGTTCTATAAAAGAAAAAAAAAAGACACTTTTTCAATTAGTTGTCTTTCCACCCTTCTGCAGTCCGTAAATCATCCTTTACTTATGCTACCTCACGTGCAGTTTTGATACTACAGTTTCAAGGCCATTTAGTTTTGTCATACCATCAATCTTCAACTTGTCAACTCATCTAAAACAGGTGCCACCATGTGGCATACTGATTAATAGAAAATTTTTACTTGCCACATGTTCATTTTCCCAATGAATAATCATTCCTATGCCCTCTAGAACATTTCAAAACTGAATTAAAGTTATATCCTCTTACCTGGCAGGTAATAAAGTGACTTTAAGGTAGTCTTCTACTATAACCGAAGGATATTTAAAATCTGAAAGGCAAGGTAACAGTCCATTTTTCTTTCGGAAACTATTTCTGAAATCATTCGTTTTAAAGAAAGTACTTATAATTCAAATACAAGGATATTCACGTGGAAAATCTCAGCATACGCGTCCGAGTGGTTCGTTTTAGAAGGAGGAAGGATGAAGATTAATTGTTTACATTTTTTCCAATAAATGCTGCCTCCCCTAACAAGTAAGCTCACTCTGCTGTCTCGGGTTTCATGCCAGGAGATCAGATTGGGATGTTATTGTAGTATTTGATTACCAATCAAGGCATTGAGGTAAAAAAGATGGATTCATATAGAGATATTTCATAATCATTCCTGTATACTATTTTTAAGAGGGCACCAGAACTTCAACATCACCACAAATACAATTAATTAATTTTTGAAGAAAAATACAATCATGATCATCAAAAAACGTTTTTTGTTATCCTTCAATACCAATATTCATGAATGTTTACTTTGCTGGACCACTTTTTCGATTTTAAGTCACATTTACCATCAGTTGAGAAAATTTAAAGGTCCATTTTGGTAACAAAAGCTTTGGGAATCCTATCAACAATACGTTATCCGGTTTAAAGGGTCAAGGCTCCTTCTTGACGAACGCCATAACTAAAGTCTAAAAAAATTGCCAGAGAAGTCCTCTAGGTTGTTTTTTAAAAAAATTGCAATCTCTTATCCTTAAAATTTTCTTGATTTTAAGGTATTGAGATGAGATAGTGATATGAAAGGTCTTAGTAGGAAATATTTTACTTCATTACTTAAAACTAGCAACCTTATTGATCCAAATATTCATAATGGAAATTATTTAAAAGCATTGCTCATCTGGAACATTATTTTCGAAGAGTTAAATAAAAGCAGAAATCTACTTTGATAACTTTCTATGGATATTAAGTGTCGATGATGAAAAAAACTATAACCTTCTACAAATTGTTTCCTTACTCTTCAGATAAGTAAATGATTTTACGGGAAGAAGGAGACTATTTATTTTAATAACCTCTTCAGGAGTTTAAAGTATTAAAGACATACATTTCATCATCATCTGGTTAAGATTTCTACTCGGAATCCTCCTTGCTCTTTCCTTTCAACCATCTCTATCACAAATAGCTGTAGGCAGGTCTTCTAGCAGGCATCTGGAGGCCTCTATCAGTTGGCCACTGTGGATTCGATGAGGCCTTCCAATTGATCTTTTACCATCATTTATTGGCTGCCAGAGAAGGATGTCTCTTGCAACTTCTGATTTGTTTCTCCACAGCTGGCCAGGCAGCCAGAGTCGCACCTATTTTATTCCCTCTGAGATAGGATAAGATATACATTTACGATACGGAAACTCTCAGGGGTAAGCTATGTATGCATTCTTTGCTATTGATATATCCACGTATTGAGAAATTATACATTTAATGACAAAATTTATTCAATTATTTGGTAGGTTACCCTATGAAAAGCTGTATTTAATCTTTGTTTATTGCCGAAAATACTCTCAATTACTAAATTTTCATTCACAAAGGAAATGTTTTGATTTTAATAAAGAGGGTAGTATCTATTTAATAAAATTAAAAAGTCTGTTTTATACAACAGGTTCTTCAACATTTTTCAGTGCAGGAATAGAAGAGTATGCAGGCAGTGTTTACGTTCGGATTTTTGTCTCACAAATTGAATTTTTGTTATAGGAAAGATTCAAATCATATATATATAACTGCCTAGATTATGTATTCATAAGACCATTTTTGTTTTCTTATTCTTATTCTTTATGTTTAAAAGATGATTCTTTAATATCATCATCTACTTTTCTCATTATTGTATATAACTTTAATGCTATGCATAATATTTTATTTTTCTTTCTTCTATGTACGCTATTGTTAGTACGTATACGTCTCACTTATAGCTTGTATGTTTTATAGTTATAACCCGTACATGTGAAGTATAATTTCCGTTACTAGTATAATTATCCAAATATAAGAGTCAAATATTGCAGCAAAACTACTGCCGATGCTATCATATTTGTTACAAACTTAAAACTCCATTGACGTTATCAAAAAAAATATACTGTACTACGTACCTACGTGTTATATCATCTATTCTAGTTTCGAGATTTTAAGTGGTAAATCAATATCAACAAAACGTAATGTTTATTTAGTGGTTCTTCAATAATTACAACCTATATGAAATTTGTAAAAAATTTAAACCACTTGAAGTACAAGCCCAATCGATTTATATTCAAATAATAATGGAGAGAAATAATACAAATATGAAGATTAATTCAGATTAAAAGATGAACGACATCTGTTCTGCCAATCCATTTGATTCATCTGCTGCGGTGCTTTAGTACTCAGTCTCCTTTAATCGTTGCCGCCATCATCATTTTCACTATCAGGGTATTTGCTGTAGTATTTAATAAACCACTTCAGGTGATCCTTGATATCTCAATACATTGGTGTCATTCGACAACAGACTTCTCGTTAGCATCGGCACTATTTTGTTTGCTTTTGTCTTATTTGGTATGAATAACTTCACAGAAACTACCTCGCATGTCTGTCTACCACAGCATCTGAGTAAGCTAGCCTGCTCTAAGCGATTTTCTAGGAAACTCGGGCTGCCACAGTCAACCTCTTATTCTCGGATAAAAATGACCGCATGAAAGTAGTTCATCGTGTTACAGGACTCTCAAGTCTTGTTATTTCATTTTTCCTAGTGTCGGACTCTGGTGGAAAACAGTTGTTCAGTTCGAGATGTACGTTGATGTGATGTCACTGTACGTTCCATTTCTGAAAAACTAAGACAGCTGTCTGACAAGTCACATATTTTGGCTGCCCGTTGGGTGGTCATTTACAAAATTCCTCGGTGTAAACTTCATTGAATTTTCTATTTTCTATTTCATTATTTATTTTTATATTCTGTGCTTTCCGATACGTTGCTATTGTACTTCTGGTGGCCAGTGACCAGATGACAAATAAACAAGATTTTTATATGATTTTTCTCTATATTCAAAAGATTAACCACACCTTCTCTCTTTTCTATTCATATCTTTCTAATTTAAAGTAAAGTTATCTGGACTTGTTACTTTAAAGGTCCTGGAATAGAGAAAAAAATTCCAGCTCTAAAGTAATACATAAATCTAAAAATACGAATTTTAAATGTAATTTTTAAGGTTTAAACATTCGCTGACCGAATTGTAAGAATAGGTGCTCTATAACTCCATTTTCCTTAGAGCATGAAAATAATGGATGATGAATAACGCTTAGTTTTTTGACCACCGATCAGCAAAGTTTATATTTATACTTCGAAACTGTTAATTTCGTCAAAGAGTATATGCTTTCTTCCTAGTATGCCAATTTACAGACAATTTTGACTGAACCATTGTTTAACACCGGGACCTCAGAAAGCTCTTCAGAAGTCCTCAAGATAATACAATGATGACCCTAACCGTAAATTCTTACAAATTTTTATTTACATAGAAACAAAATTTATCTTATTTAATTTATATATAAATCTATATAATATTTTAATCTTATCTCGTCATGAAAGGACGCATTATATCTGGAATCGAAAATTAGAAATAAACTACCTCCTCACTATCACCTATCTCAATATCAACAGTATTATTAGGAGGTTTCTCTTTACACAGTTACGGTGTATTGCATGTGAAAAATGCTTATCTTGCTTCGGTCTCTAGAACACTTTAAAAATAGAGGCAGTGAGGTATTCGGAAAAGTGTCATCCCTGTCCTATTTTCCTTAAATGCTGTTGTTTAGAAGAAATCATTGTTGGAAGTTTCTTTGCAGAAGTTGCTCCGATTATTGGAAGGATTCTAATTGTCAGGTCATGTACCTACTATACCGATTATATTCAAAAACGAAGCCTTGGTGTTACAATTATGCCCTCCGCCTACACTACACCTTCCGTATTAGCGCAGGTTCCGCGAAAAGGTATTAAAAAGGCTATCCAAAATGAGTTCGTCTGAGAAGGCCACTTTAAATACGCTGACGTCATTTTGTAATTTCAAATACACATGGCAAAGGACATCTTGTTAAATCTGTTGATGCCTAGAATACCTTCTTTGATCACTTCTTGTAACTAAATATCTCTTTGTTGTGCACAAACGTATCAAGGATGATTTTCAACTGTTATCAATCTGACGTGAAATCAAATAACAGTAGGACTATTTTTAACAATTGCCGGAAGAGAGTAAAAACCGCTTGCTCGAAATTGTGTATTATTATCATAATTATTATTTTACTATCATTTTTATTGTATTATTATTATTGTTATTATTATAATTATATTATATTATCTTTTGTAAGAGAAATAAGGAATGGCCCAAACCAGATCTCTTGACTTGGTAGGAGAGATGTACCATACTTATTTCTGTATACCTTGTTGGTAAGCGAGTACTGGAATTGTAATGGCAGACAGAGGATAAATAAATTGAAGTTTTAAAAAATTGTTATTATTATTTTGAATATTTTGACAGGATTGGTCCTCAGTCGAATTGTATATATATATATATATATATAATAAAACTTAGACAGATAAAAACATGGCTAAAAGAATATATAAAAACAGTAAAAACCACGGCAATTTGCTTCTGCAAGCTTTCAACAAGCTTTTCTCGAAAGCTTGCAGAAGCAAACTGCTGTGGTTTTTACTGTTTTTATACATCTATATACATATACATATAAAGCTGTAAAGCCAAAGTTGTTTTATTTTTACCTATGATATGTTGCAACTGCTTTTAGTGCTGTTCCTTGGTTTTTACAAATACATATATGTATATATATATATATATAGATGCACATATAAACATAAATATGTAAAGCGAAAAGGAAGATAAGCATGATTGTTGGCTGTGTTAAAAGTTCTGGATTGACCCCATGGTATTGTCAACTTAAGTACTGCACTATTTAGCCAAGTGATGAAGTCGATGTCTTCAAAGTGCGAAGACATTTTTGACTGAAGCTTTTCGTGGCTTCTCTTGAGAGTCATACACACCACTGTTTATATACAAAAACTTCCAAGGTATTCATGGAGGAGAGGCAACAGGAATGCGGGCGTAAGGGAACACACATAATGAGGCAGGGACAATTTCTACAACAAAAGTGGGCTGGGAACAACTCTAAAATAAGTTCGTTTGCAGTACGAACTCTTTCTGCTTGCAGAGAGAAGGGTTGTGTAGCTGGATGTAAACAGCTTCCAGTAATTTTAGATGAGCGAGCTCTATACAATACAGTGAGCCAAGAATCGTCATAATTCTCGACACATTCATGGTTACGTAGCAGATTTCTGCGATAGTCAATTGTGTACCCGCTGTCGATGTGTGCTCTTTCTTGTAGGACCTAGCTGGTTGGTAGATCCGAGATATCTTCAACTCTACTAACCTGCAACTCAATTCATATACAATATGACATACCTACGTATGGTTCAACAAATGCTTTGCATTTATATTCAAACCCATTATCATTTTCCTTAAAGGCTCTGTTGTTCCTTTATTAGTTTCACTTTTCTGATGGCTTTTAAACGGGTTGGTATAACACTGTTAGAGAGTTTGCGAAACATATCTTTGCCGCATTCAGTCATCTTCTATTACCAGTTTCCACCTACAGAATGCTGCTATGTTCTTAACCAAATTGCAACTGCAGAACCAAAACGGGGCGTTTTAAAGAAAATTACACGTTACTCTGTTTGCCCTGTTCTAGGGAGTGGGACGATTGTGGCCTGCAACAGGTCTACCCTTGATGATGCGTCAATCACATTCATGAGAGTTAAAATATCGATGGAGACATAAACGAACAATAAATCTAAACTAAGTAGATGGGAAATTCGTCCATTCAAATAATTTTAAAACAGTTATAGAGGACTTTTTTTAATTGAGTAAATAGATAAGATTGAAGTAATCAGATTATAATTAGGGAGGTATGGGATAAAATAAACAAATATTTTAAATAAGCAAGGACAGGAAGAAATGGTGAGAAGGAGGAGAAAGAGAAAGAAAAACATGGATGATGATGATAAAACAAACATGATGGGGAAAAGTGAAAAGGAAAGAATAGGAAAATCGTGATGATGATGATGTTGATGATGATGATGATGATGATGATGATGGTGATAATAAAAAAGGATGATGGGGATAATTATAGGCGTTAAAGATGATGATGGTGATGGTAATGATGATCATAAAGGAACGAAAACTGTAAACACCAAACATCATCCATTCTAAAAAAAGAACAAGAAAGAAAGAGGGACAAAAAAGGAACCCTTCCTTCCCCTATCACTGGCTTCTACAAACAAATCCTACTCTTTGTCATTTAAAACAACCGCTGTTTTCCTATTGATTATTTTTGGCTCCACAAACCTAAGCCAAGTTCCTGAAATCTTCATCAGTTATAAAGTTCTGACCCTTCGACTGTATAGCTTACTCCGGGTTTCCTCTCGTCCTTTTTTGTGGTTAATGGTTAACAGGCCGATATACGTTTAATGAGTGCTAAAGATGTGTTCATACGATGATTAGAAGCGAAATCACTTCTTCCAAGCCACAGAAAGAAATGATGAAGTGACGAGAACAAATGTAGCGGAACTTCAGGCTACTGGAATTGTCCACTTGACGCAACATTAAGGCTGCAAATATCACCGTGTCACATTATAAAGCTTTGGGTTTGGAACATGGGGAAAAACAGTTCGAACAACACACCTATGCAAAAAGCTGTAAATGATACCTCACTTTTAAGTAGTGACCCACTTTTCTCACCAATAGTATCAACATGGTTTAACGATACCCATGTGATTGAGGCTATCATGTTTCGAGGCAGATCTACCTCTGATACTGGCCGTGGTTTTCTCAAGGGTAACAGTGCAAGCAATCAAGGAGACTTAAAGTTAGGATGGTTTAATCAGTCCTTTATAATTAGCTATTTTTTGGCATACTTCCTATGCAGTTACTATTTGCAATTGAGATAAAATCACGGAGTTGACATGTCTGTCTTTCCCAGAAGCAAAGCTGTCTCATCGGAGTGTGCCATAGATTTACCATATTGCCAGACGCAGCAAATCAGCCGTTATAGTTCTGTACGATGATGAGTCAGATTACGTGTAATAAAAAAAACTTGTCTCAATACCCGTTTGTCCATCTATTCGCCAGGTACAACATCCATCAACGAAGCCAAAGAAGGCATGGATGTACCAATTGATCAAGCAATTAATCGATCAGTCAAATGGTCAACCAGCCAATTAGTTAAATAGTCCATCAAGTCATCATTTAATCCATCATCCGATCCATCTGTCAATGTACCATTTCGTCATTATACTGAATCGATGGCCATGAAATCAATCTTTCCATTGGTTATCCGATCCGACAACTATTTATCGATAGCCTTGTTTTATGTTTAGACAAAGAATAGAATCAAGTAAGAGGAAGTTGAGAGGCGAAAGGGAAGAACTTCCTCCTTCCAGCTTCTAACTCCTAAGAACTTGTAATACCATCAAGGCATTGCGTCACCTTTCTCTTACAGAAACCTTTGCAAGATCAGCTTGATATCCTTAAAGTGAAAGAATAATTTTACACAGAAAAAGAGCAACGAGTGTTATTTTCCACTTATTTGTTTTGAGAATGTTGTGTGGCATACAACGAAACACCAGCGTTTATATGCATAGAAAAGTTCGTTGCCTTTGTGTTTCTAACTTATGGCTGTGTCCAAGATTATTACCTGGGCCATTATATTTGTATTATGATTGCGTTTTTCGCTTGGTGAGTCTATTGACTCTAAATGAACGGTTCCTCGTAGGGTCAGATTAGGTATATGACGGAAGTTATGTTTTTGTATGCGCAGTCGTCCACTCAATACATCCTAGAACAATCTGACTAATCACAGAAAACGTCCGGCCATTATAATCATACAGAACATAAAGTGTTTGATTTCGTTTTAAGTACTGTAAAACTGAAAAATTTAGGAAGCAAGAAAATCATTTTTATTGGCTAACCTTTTACCTCTGGAAATTGCTATATTACACTATAAATCTCAGGAAAGATTCTCACCTTTCTCAGGGAGAGAATTCTCGCAATATCTGCGCATTTGTTTACATTACATACATACCAATGCTGAGCTTTAGTTTAGTATAAAAATTGCTACTATTGCCCCCTGAAGAAGCTTTTAATTCAGTGGATTTATTTGTAAATCTTCTTTAACACCGGGGGATAAAGGGGTAGAAGCTTTCTTCATCTGGCTACTTAGAAAGTGCGAAACATTATCATGTTGAATACACGATTGTGGCGCTGTTTTTTGTATGAGTTGATACACCGCATAGCTTCATGAATTAATCTAAGGACAAATACCGAGAATTAAGAGACAAAAAATTGTCTTTACTACAAAATAGGAAGAAAATTTCTTTCTATTTTATGCAATTTTATCTGTAAGCAAATTAAAAAAAGAAGAATTTTCATTTTGTAATTACTTTGGGTTTTTTTGGTCCTTTTTGTGGCATACTCAACTTCGAGCGTAGTCTATTGCTCAGCCAGAGTGAGCAATGCCCTTGGGAGAGAGCACATTTACAGGGGTAGTCTCCCGTTGCCTTTCCCAACCGATACTCTTTATGTCGGGCTAGTCTTCTTCTTTAATATAACTTTAAAAAGTTTCTCTTTTGAAACAGGACAAAGTGTTCAGAAGATAAGAAGTGACGATACTAAAAATTCGATGAGGAGTCAAATCAAGCATTAGATTCCCTGACGAATACGACGATAAAAGCTTAAATTTTACTTCATGTTTATGGAATTCTACCGTCCAAAATTCAGTGATTCTACCTTCTTATAAGCCCTCTCTGCTAACTCCTTTTACATAACGATTAAGATCAGGTATAATCACTGTCCCAATTTCTTCCATTAGACATCTAAATTCACAAATGCGTGTGGTCTGTAGCGTTTTACAAGGGATCAGAAAAGCTAATGGTGTCACTTATGTCTCTTTTATTGCACGCTCAGAGGGCACGAGTATGCCACAAATCGACCAATAACTATCGCAAAGGTTCATCTTTATGGGCGTTTTAGCATTATCGAGCCATTATATGCCCTCTCCCCATGGTCGAGACGTCATGGTTAAAGACAGCTTCAGCAGGTCGAGCCTAAAGAGGGATCTCAGATTACCTTAAAAAATTGCACTAAAGATCAGACTAGATATTTATTTCCTATGTTGCTTTTGTGAGTTGAAGGAACGAAATAGTGCATGGAGACAACGAAGATGCTACCCTTTGATATGCTTAATATACATGTTCTGGAGGTGACAGGGGTAAGTTACATTTAAATCGCTTAATTGCTTGTCAAAACCTGAATGTCTGTGGTATAAATGAGGATATCACGAAAAGCTTTTACATTCATAAGGGAAAACTCAGATGTACTTTCACATTCACCTTTAAGCGTATTACGAAATCTTCTTCGATTGGTAAAAAATTTAATGGGAAAAATAGGTCAAGTCAGCGCTTGACTGCATCGCACGTTTTCACATGATATGATGCCATTCTGGCAATACCATCTTATAAACGACCATTATTTAGCTACGTGATGTAATAAATCAAGTAGAAGTGGTTAGTGTCTTGACGGTAATCGGCACTCGTTACCTTGTTACATTTGCTGGCATATCTAGGGCGACACATTTGACACAAGTGCCAGTTAATCAAGCACATTCTTAGACTAAAATTTCTTTCCTTACAAATGAACAAGATATAATACCTTTTATGCCACACTTTTAAGAGCGTAGTTAGACAAGCATTAAGACTTGCGACAGTGATTACTTTCAAATCTTTCATGGATACTATTTAGTTAAGTAAAAAATCACCAAAGTTTAAGGAATACATACGGAACCTTGACAAATGCTTCCTCAGAAGAAAAGGTAATGGAGAAAAGGCTAATGTATGTCTTGTTCCAAGAGATATATTTACCTTTTAATTGCGAGTGGTGATAGTATTTAAGACCCTAAACGTACCTCGATGCCACTTGCAGACGTGCCGATTCCCATAAAACTCAAAATTTAAAGTATAACCGCATAAACCTAAACATATAATAAGGTAGATAAATATATAAGTAAAGATCAAATTAAATGTGATTTTATCTAGTGTCTAATAACTACATTTACCAACTGTTAGTTTAACTATTAGATTTTCTTTACAAATGTCGACCCATAAAAGCCTAGGGTCTTTGAAATGCAATATAGTACGTCCTTTTCCGGGCTGTCTTAAGTTTTAATTAAAATCAGATGGAGACAACGTAGATGCTACCCTTTGATATGCTTAATATACATGTTCTGGAGGTGACAGGGGTAAGTTACATTTAAATCGCTTAATTG
>JAAAKL020010371.1:0-14410 GCA_010016065.2 Carybdea cf. marsupialis auct. non (Linnaeus, 1758) | reverse complement strand
ACGGCCATCGATGGTGGATACAAGACCCTCTACCTATGCGAAGACGTGCTTGCTACATGGATGAGAAATTTGGACTTGAGGGTGTAACCATACGAAACTACTACTAGTCTCTTTCGTCTCCTCTATTCTCCAATTGCCATCTGATTAACTTACTAAGTTTGGGGTTTTTTGTTTTGAATAATGTAATAGGGAGCTAGCAAACACGTGGGGAATATCTAGTTGCCATCTATTCTTCTACGAAACCGAAAAGGGTTAATATCATCATATCAAAAGAAGATCTTCCCCTATCGACCGGAGCAATAATGCAACTTGTCCTGTTTCTAAAATTAGACCTTGAATCCACATGTTCCATTCTTTATGGTACTTGAACAATTCCAAAGGTAACTCGCATCGTAGTATCCCCTTCTGCGTGTACGACCATACTTTAATAGTGTCGACACGGGAAGGGTGTAAGTAGTCCATTGTTTACAAAAATAAATCAGTCCTTCCCCTTAATGACAAGGAGATTAAACGGGTCTGAAATGTGGATTTTACGATGACGTCATAAGTGTGCGATACCATGTAATGAATCTTAAAGGCAGAGTAGATTATTAAAGAACGTGGTAGGCGAGAGGCAAACATATTATACGAGTCCATTATAAGAGTTTCGCAAATAAGCAATAGTGTTGAAGCTTCCAATGGTTTATCCCTACGAAAACGACTTTCGTCTCGAAACACATCCTAATCTCAGTAAACAGTTATGCAATTGGGAATGGAAGCGTGAAAATTTAAGGCGAGCTAAATCTTATTCCATTCGATTATGAAGTGGCTTCGGTGCTTATCATAAACGCACTAAAATATCAACAAAGAACGCGTACAAAATGGTTTTTCGTCTTGAGGCGATGGTGACACACTGACGACGTTCGAACTCAAGAATCCTCGCTCAGACTTTTGCAGGGAACCATACAGGCCTTTTTTGTTGGCTGAGATGTCCAAGAGATGTTGTATACAGCACCTAACATCTTAGTGTAGATACCATGAATTCTCTTGCGGGTAGTATTCCATGTCCAGGAATCTGAGCCATATAGAAGAATCGCTTTCAGCCCGGAATACCCTTGTTTACGTGTATTTCTTAATCTCTTCTTTCCACACTATTGTAAAGAATGCAAATCATTCCATGCCTGAGCAATTCTAACGTCCATGTTATGATCAACATCAGTGTATCCACCGAGAAACTTAAATCTTACATCCGCTCAATCTCTGCCCCATCGGATGGATCCAAGTGCATGTATTTGCTGCATTTAAGAGACTACAAGACTTCTCAACTCCGACAAGGAGTTTTTGTACGGTTTTGATTGAATTTTCCGCCAGTGCGATGTTGTAGACGTAGTAAAGATCGGCTAAGACATCCACAGTATGGCGGTTATTTCTAAACCGCCTTCTTTTTCTGTTATCGAGGTACCCATTGCATAGCCTAAACATATGGCGTATCAGAGCGGAGCAAGGGGGGTTCCCTTAAGAAAACCAGTACTTATGTTGAACGCATCACTTTCACCCTAAGGGGTGATAAATGTCGCATGTTTTCATACATAACTCAAATTGCATTGACCACGTCTGGAGGTATACCATACGCAAGGAGTATACCAAGCATCTTTCTATTGATGGGATTAAAAGCCTTGCCCGTCTATGAAAGTTGTCACAGCTCCTGTATCATGGTTCTTGAGCTCCTCTACAATGCGACGGGGTGCCAGTATGTGAGATGCGGTGAACTGGCCTTATCGAAAACCATTTTCACTTGGACGAAATCCTGTTAAGAATTCGTCTGTTGTAAATCTTGGATGCGACTTGGGATAGCGAGATTCCTCTGTAGTTATGTCTTTTTATTACGTTCCCCCCTTTGGTATCGGGATCAGACCAGATATTCCCCAATCACATGGGCAGGTTCACATGGGCAGGTTCACCTGTATGTTTCGTTAACAGATCTCTAGGAGGCTCGTACGCACTTTTTATTTTCCATTTTCCAAACTCGGGCAGAAAGCCAAGTCTATTCCCACACTTCACAGGATGATACTTTTTCAATGAACGGACCATAGCAAAATAAATGCACCTAGTAATCGAAACTCTACTGTTTCCCAAATACTATCTTAACTCTGGCAAATGTATGTGACATAAAATACCGAAACTTGCAACACTGCAGGAAGTTGACGAAGGCACTTTTATGTCATTTCCTGGGGGCTCAAAGGAGGCCAGCGGAAATAGTACTGATCACTATTTCAAAGTCGTGAAAATTCTATCCGCGAAAATAAATAATACGCTTGATAATGCCTCGAGAGAACGAAAAGAATGAAAATAAAAAGACTGGAAATAGATCATACTTGTTCCTAATGATCCGCTGCACAATGTCTGCTGTCGTCAATGGATTGCCACTGTCAACCTCCCGGAAGATACCCCTTTTCTTAGGGGCCTCGTAAGGATCTTTTTCATCTCTGTCAAGCATAATGGGTGTCCTTCCATGAACAACTACGCTCACCTGTAGATTGGACAAAAAACCCCAAAAATCAAACCATTAAAAGTTGAGGTTGAGGTACCACAAACACTGCTTTAAATTAATTGTGCTAAATTTTGAAAGCGATATTTGATAATATTCCTATAATTTCCCACGGATACTACCTGTAAAGATAAAAACCATTCATACTTAGGCGCCCGTGCATTCTGAAAACTGTGCACCTGTACCTTGACACCCTTCACACAAAATCACTCTTTCTGTCATTCCCAAACACTAACATGTGAGCAAATATTCATCTTTTATAGAACAAGTAATTTCTCATCAAGATATACAATGTTGTAGAAGATGAAAACAATATTAATGAAAAGGAAACATCATTTCTGTCATAAATGTTTCAAGCTTGCATAACCCTAGAAATGAAAGATGATGCACACATCACTATGTTCCTTGCAACTTCTACTTGGAGCTTCAGAGTTGTCTGAGTTTTATGCGACATCTTCCCTCTTGGAAGCCTGAGGATATAAGATCATGAACCTTGTATACACTTTTGTCGATCCTCTCATTGATTTATTTCAATACTTTGAAGTGACAACCCTGCCTTGTATTGGAGTGAAGGTTTAAAAAAACCAACAAAACCCTATCTTCGCAATACCCGTTCAGATTTCCTGGAGATGTCTCTAGCGTGATATCTTGATTCTCATCTGAAAATCTCGTTGCAGGTAACCTTTTGCCAATAACACAGAAGTTTTTTTGTATTACAGGTACATCAGCGGCAAAATTGTGCGTCTACTAGAGGGGATGGTTAGATAAGGAGTGCCCCAGACACGGAGGTCAGACATTTTTTATCCCATGCTCTCAAGATCATGAAAAGAAATGAGTTGATCACTTTTTTAACGTTTAAAAAACGTATAACCAGCATTAGCAAGCAATTCTATACAATTTCGGGCAAATCCTCGCGCATGTAGGCGTAACAAGCCACCGAAATACAGAGATATACATAGCTCTAGCGAAATCTGAGCATTGGGAAAGTTCTTTTCATATGATATAGTAAGACTACTCGACTATAGTAAATGACAAAAAATGATTGTTTATGAAAATCACCCTCTCTCTCTCTCTTCAGAAGTTTCTCAACGGCTCTAATAATCTCCCAACGTTTCTCGTAAAGCCCCACTTTAAACGTGTGTGACTAGATTTTAGAACAATATCGTCTGTCGCATTTAATCAGGAAATCCACTATTCTACTAAGACGTGCTTGAAAACTTCAGTTTCTATTTCACGAGTCGCAACGGCGGAGTGGTTACAGCCTGGTACTAACGAATGGGGGTCCGAATTCAAATCTTAGTAGAGTCACTACTCTTACTATACACGAGATATGATTTCAGCTACTCTTTAAAGTCCTTGGGGCAATGTGGCGTGTTAAAAAGGCAGATTAATAGACCCTAGCAAAAAATTCTGGTGCCCCCTCAACTCGTACTAAAATGACGTTTTTGATTAAGGTATTGGATCCCGACAATAAAGACGAAATGTCGAAATTCCTTTCAAAATAGACTTGGTTAGATAAACTAAAAAATTATTGTATCTTCAAAAGGGCATTGACATGTTGGGTAATGTTCCACTCTAAACTACAATACCTAAACATTGTTCCTGTTTATTAAACATTTATCACAATCACCTAAACAATACCTTCAAATTTCAAGGATCTCAAGAACATAATAGAAGTATGGTTTGTGACTTACCTTGAACTGATCAAGTAGCTCTTCAGAGACGCTGTAAGGTGCTCCTATGATGACTTGGTTGACGAATCGGCAAGCTAACACACTCAACACACGCTCATGTAAATTCATTATCGGATAGTTACTACCTTTGTATCGATTTACGTCCAGATCTGTATGGAGACCAACAATCAAATATGTACCATGCTCTCGTGCTTTGCAAAGGAAGTCAAGTAGACCAACGTGGAAAAGATCAAAAGCGCCAGCCACGTATATAATCTTGTCGTCAGGTTTCGGTTCAACTCCATCGGAAAATTGTACTATCTTTTGCGACGTTGGAAGGAAATGGGAAACACCTGTGTAGGGGCTAGTGGTGGTGGAATCTGAGCTTCCTTCTTTAATTAATCGAGGATCCAGGGAGCAAACGGGGATGCCAAGGTCAAAATGCTCCTTTGTGAGTAATAACATACGTCCAACAAGATTAGTGGTTGAGATGCCTTCTGTTCTTTTGCACTCCTTGTAGCGACCTAAAGGAAATAGAAAACGATTTGAAAATTTTCAACAGCAATACTACACCGCAAGGGTGTGTCGTGGCCGCCAGGGTAAGCCTTTGCAGCTCAACGGGCTAAGGAACTACAATATGATCATACCGTATCAATTCTAAAACCAACATTTCGCTAATATACACAAGTGTGCAAGGCATTGAAGACACAATACCATGCAAAACACTACCTTTTCAGGCTAAATAACACAATAAACAATTGAAGAACTCATACCAACCCTCACGATATTTCAAGAACGTAAAGGCCTCGATACTGACACTTGATTGTATTACCGCTCTATTTTAGTACAACACATTCAAGTTAATTTTGCACATATGTAGTTACTTTTAAAGGGTGTTACCGGTTCTCTTTCGTGTTTCTCGTTCCTACCTCGTCAACTTCCTCTGCGACAAAACTATGGCAATTATCGTATAACAGCACTGTACCTCATATAAATAAAGTATTATAATATCAGTTACTGCGAATTTTGGGGGCTTATTTTGTTTAACAACGTCATGCCTTTCTCAATTTGCTCATGGCTTGGCCACAGTGGAAGACTTTATATATATCTAAGTTACCCCTAAAATGATTGTTAAAAACACAATTGATACACTGACATCGAAAAGATAAAAAGTTACCAAGCTAAATGCTCTCCTAAGCCTCAAAAGGGATAAAGACGGAGGACTTACATGGTTTCAGGCCCCGTCTTCTACAATATGTAGTACTAAGATTCGCTTCTTGGTGACTCGAAAGAACACAACTGTTGCCAGGACACATATCATGAAATGTTGTTAAAAGTATTTCCTTTGACATACAAAAAGAGTAATGTTTGATGACTGATTAGAAGTGTACCGAGAAAGGATCTCATTGATTTGAGTCACTACTTGTTTCTGTGGACTTCTGCTCATCAACAGATTTTGTCTTTTAAACATTGTAATAAACGTTCTTGGTAATCGTCCAACTTCATTTTGTTCAGTGCACAAGGTGCAGGTGTATGAAAAACAAGTAGTGGGTGAATTCTTGTCCTCGATTTTTAAGAGACTGTACAGAATGGGGCAATTTTCCAGTGTATAATTCATCTACACTGAAATTGTTCCACTTCATGACGTTAATGACGCTCACATAAGACAGTTCTTTCGTTACATAAAAGCCATCTTGATTGGTATGCCCTTAATCGATGTACATCATTTACGTTTTTCTCCCCCTCCGAGTGGAAACTCTGATGATATGCATACCTGTTTTCTCCCTCTCGCTAACCAAAAAAACATGGTAGAATAAAAGCAACCTTATATGTTGCACATTGGCAACTATAACTCACTGGCTTCGACGATGATACACTAGACACGTACGATTGTCGCAAACACGATTTTACAGCCAATATCAACAACTACTATCTGGAAGATATTCCTTTATGATCAGTACACAAAAGAAATACGCGTCCTTTATTCGTGGGTAAGGAACTAACAGGTATGCGGCGAGAAAGCGATGACGTCACAAATCAAAAGTTTTAGAAATAGTACATTCTGACTCCAGATATCGAATGGCAAGCTTAAAATAGGCTCTTTCCCAAAGTAGCAAGCCTGTAGTGTTTAAACTAGAGGCCTTTGAATCTCAAAAATCTCTGATCAAACTCTGTTGATATTCCTAGGTGCCTTAAGTTAGGAACCAGCATTAAACAATAGGGTTTTGTTAGAGAGATTCAAAACTTTGAAAACTGATATCTCGGTGTTGGGAAAGGGTATCACTCTCAATTGTGGCCATTGACGTTCTCACTAATAGGGCAACATGAAAATTGAGTTCTTTCTCATTAATTCAAAAATGTTCAAAATCGTGACGTCACACTTTCCCACCGCATTGTTTAATCTATCTGTCGTGTACTGACAGTAGCGACTCCTAAATCTAATACAATATTCAGGCACAGATAATAAATACTAAATATTGATGAATGCCTAAAATCAATCTGCCTTACATTTGATCTAGATACTTTAATTCTTGCCATATGACTGAAATATGACATCATTATCTATGTTACCTAAAGTTTGTCACGTTTGAAAAATTTCAAGTGTGGTTTACCACCTATGTATTACATGTATTAGAAAGAGGAAGGTAAGGAGAGTACAACAATGAAGATCGCAGGTCCATAACTCAACATCTCAGCTAATACACTTCTAGTATTTTGTATCTTCAAACGGCACAATTACCCTGATAGGAACTCCACCTAACCATTACACCCCAGGCCACCCTTATTGATGTAGAAATTCAACTTGGTTGTCAAACGTTATCAATAAATGTTGCAACTAAGTCTAATATTCCTTGTTTACAAGCTTTATAAAGTCTTGGAAAATCCCCCCTCTCCCTACAGAAATGTGAGGTAAACTACCACCCTACATTACTAGACTTCAGAACATTTGACAATTTCTAACTCGCAAACACAATATTTTAAAAAATTGTTCATTTTAGTTTGTTATGTTATTTTAAATTAGATCTGAAAAGATACTACAAATGGAAACAGTGTTACATTGGTGGCATATTTTACGTATTTCTATTATCTTTTCAGATATAAATCATCTCTTCTCAAATGTACGCTTATCTATTCACTTTAAAATTGATAAGATCACCCATAGTGGAAGAATCCAATGACAAACCTTAAAGAAGTACTGATATCAGCTCAGATAGATAAGGAGGCAAACGGCAAAGCTGCTCCCAAATCGTTTGCATGACTTTTTGGACCAATCCTTAAATATTTGCATCCTACCAAAACACAGACTAAAGGTTAATACTGACTCTTGAACTACAAAGAATATCCGTTAACCTTCCAATAAAACAACTTTTCATCCTCTCAAAGTGCAATTTCATTTTTAAATATCTCGCTCAATACAAAGCAGGGTTGCCACTTCAAGATATTGAGTTACTTTGAAAGAAGTAGAAACAAAAAGTAAACATAAAAATTTATGTAATTACAGAGAAAAAATTAAAGATTCACAAGAAGATGGCGATTGACATTAGATTTAAAAGTGCCAAGATCATAAGTATGAGGAAAGCAGTCTGAAGACAGAGAGTTCTGAGTCTTGGCAGTCCTATGGAAGAAACTTTTAACATAGAAATTTCAGTTTGTTTCAGGAATAAAAACCGAAAAGTAATGAAGAAAATCTTCATACTGAGTGGACTTTGAACTAAAAGGGGGAGGAGGAACCACCTCAACCAACTCAAAAGAATACTTACCACAGTAGTTCTTGTAGAAAAGACTTAAAGATGCAACATCTCTCTGGTGAGACAGAAGTTGAAGTGTGCAGGGCCAACTGCATGAGAAATTCGTTTGGGGGGCAGTCAAACATGTTCAGATAACACTTTGGTGCACCAGCCCAAAGTTGACAATAATACTCCATGCAAGGCTGATCATTACCTTACAAATATATAACACAATGTCAGGTGGCAGAGAGATCATAGGTCACAAAAGATCCCAAACCTTCCTTGAGACAGACTTATCTAAGTTAGTCAGTTATGGCCCCCATTCTAGCCTTGTAGTAAAAGAAATACCAAGGAGATTTAACAACGACAGCTCCTCCAGAACAAGGCCATCCAAGTTAAAAGGCACCTTTAAAAGGTCCTGAGATATGTCAAAAGATACCAGTTGAGTCTTTCTAGCATTGAAAGTCACCTGCCACCTTCTACCCCACTCTACAACAGTTTTCAAGTCAGACTTAGTTCTGCAGCCATTTTTTCCTAGGATGACACCTGTGATGCTCTACTACAACTACGATATAAAGTAGTATCATCAGCATAAATTGGAAACTAACACAGCACAGAATTTGATAGATCATTAAAAAACATGAGAAAAAGTGTGAGGCCCAAAAAATAGAACCTTGGGGGACTGCAGCATTTATAAAAAACAATTTAGAAGACTCACCATCCAAAACTATCTTAATATTTCGATCACTTAAAAAAAAAAGATCCAGAAGCCACCACACCAACAGCCATTTGCTCAGTAGGGGCGAGTGCACCTGAAAAATCAAAATCACATACTCCAAGTATGCCTTTGTTTTGGTAAATGCATGTTCAAAGACAGCATTTCACTTGTGCAACTTATGTTTACTTAATTGTTTTCAATAAAAAGACAGCTCTGAGATACTTTGAGCTTGCACAAACACATTGAATTATCTTATGTTTACGCTATGAAATATAGAGCTGGAACCTTCTACCAAACATCTGGTCAAAGTATGTGAAGGGGATCAAGCACACCTTAGCAATAAGGTCAATTAGTCCCTTGTATCCACCTGTCCCTTGCAACTGACAGCTGCATGTTCTCAGTTCCATGTTAACAGCCTCTGCACTTTTGAGAAGTGTTCAATTGCTAACTGCCCTCCACATTTTGGAAAGCACAACACAACTAGAAAACCCAAAGCAAGAATTTGAACAAATCCCTATTACTTAAATATTGAAATTCATGTGCAATAGATATTGACAATGATAAAATACTGTGTTGTACTATACAGGTCCAGTCCAGTCTGGTCCATTAGTAATTCACTGATATGGCTTTCACTGGTCATATTGCTATAAACTTGATTAAAATTGCTTTTTTCTCCTGCTGGATCAGATGAAAAAAGTCGAATAATCTAATCAACCTTGAGAAGTCATGGAACTAATTGACATACATAGTGTCTTAAAGAAAGAAGTACCCTATAAGTAAATTTACTATACTGTGCATTATAATTATCAAATGCAGTTAATAACAGAAATTCATATTTCATCAGAAATGAGTCAGTACAAAATTAAAAGTTTCCATACGTACCTGATGATTTCACAACATGGTAAGTATCAGTCCCATCTGCCGTCATGGTAATATCATCACCATGGACACAAAAATCGCAGTTGTACTTATCCATTGTTTCTGGATATGTCACATATGGTGCACCTAGTACTACCTCATCCACCCATTTGATACCTTTCACCATTTTATACCTTTCCTGTTCATTAAAGACAGGTGGCCCTTTGTGCTTGGCTACTTCTTCATCTGAGTGCACACCAACAACAAGGTAATCTCCCATTGCCTAAAAATAGAAATTTATACATGAATCCGTATCAAGACCTGTTACTCTAGTTACAAGGTACTGTTGTACACACATGACATTTGTACTGGGTTGATACTTAAGTTGGCATTTGGATCAACTGTCTGGGATTTGATATATCAATTCTATGTCCTTTTACTGACTTTTTCATGATTTTAGTCTATTGTGTGAAAAACTTTAACACAACTTGTACCTTAAAACCAGTTGGACTGAGAATGTTTTAGATATCATATTTAGATTGGTTATCTACAAAAGCACATATGTACCACATACAAGACTTACAACTTCTGTAGAAGTAAAATAACTTCACAATGCAAGTGTAAATCCAAGGTTGTGGATGTGGGACACAACAATGAATTTTGACAAAATGTTAAGAAAACATCGTCTTAACCAAAAGGAAATGATGAATCTCAAGATTACTTGATTTCTTGCAACCCTTTCTCTGCTCTGGGTCTTAAGAAAATTCATGTCCCAAAGGTGACATTTTGTGACATGTTGGGAAACACTGGTTTAGGGTACATCCACTTCACTTTTGCACATGCGGGGAGAAGATATTTTCAATGGCAATAAATTGAAGGTTGATATACAACTTCATTTGCTTTGGCTGATCCTTTCCAGAGATCCATGCAATTCAGAAAACCTAAATGGACTTGCCTATTTTGCGGAAATTAAAGTGGCATTTCACGCCAACTGATCAAAAGGACTTTGTGTCTGCCTGACAATTTGGCAACTCACTTCAGTCACTTGTGACATAATCTTTAGGTTCCCTTTTTGTAAGACAGTATTCCGGTATTTATGGATTCAAAAGACTAAGTAAAAATACTTCCATCATGTTTTCAGAGGGGCAAGAACTCAGAAGGGGCATGCAGAGGATCAAAAAGAGGTACATTACTGTACAACAATTGCAGGCCTGCTCTAGAGATATCATTCAAGATAACAATTTTCAAGATCATATGGGATACACCTGGTTGGAGGTTTCTTCTTCACAGAACTCTTTGGGAAAGACTAGTAGTCTTTTGGAGTTTTGAGTCTTTTCGTTAATAATATCAGGACCTGAGATTTGTGTAAGCACAATCAGGCAGTAAGTTAAAAACTGGGCTTTGTTTACTAAGGCTCTAGTTTAAAGTATGCACTTCCTTGTGAGGACTATTTTGTTTATTTGTATGTGATCCATACCAGATATTTTTCAAGGATAGAAAGATGATGCTTATTCAATAAATCATACTTGACTCGAGTAATACAGAGGAGAGTACCAGTGGTTTAATCATAAGGAAAGGCACTGAAAAAAGTAAGGGCATTCTTGTGTCAGGTCTACTGTGTTCAGGTCTGAGGCAGTAACTTCATCAATCCCACCTTTGTGTAACACAGTTGTCTGCAGTAGCCTATTAAGATGTGCAAATAGGATGTTGTGGCTAAGGCAAGGTGATGCCCATGGCAAAGTGATGCCCATGGCAAGGCGGCAATATTTGGTGCCAATTTTCGTCCCACTGTCTCCCAGACACCGACCAGAAGTAAGTAAGTAAGGCAAGCTGATGGTTGTAGAAATTCTGCCATTGCACAGGGACTGCTGTCAGTTGTTCCTTTTCAATGTGCAAAAATCATCAGCCATCTGAGTTAACGCACAGCTGAATCCTAGTTTCATGTGTCCCTTGGTGTTAAATAACAACCTTTACTTTCCACTTTCCCTGCCTTGTCATCCATGAATTGTGTTAGTGAGCCTAATCTGCACCTATGAAAACTTAAATGTCAGGCTCAAGGTTGCTTCGAAGCACAAAATGGTAGAATGCACCAACACTAACACCGTGATCTGACCTTAGCACAGTGTAACACTGCCTTAACCACTAGTGATTGAAAACTTGTAAGGTCATTTTCTATTGGCAAACGTCACTCCAGTGTCTCCAAATCTGCACATGTGATAGTATACAACAGCTAGGAATATCCTATGCAAAAATCTTATGTATCTTACAAATTAAGATGCAAAGACTGTCCAATGACATACATTTGTTAAACATTCTTTAGGTAAGAGGGGAAAAGAACACAAGAGAGCAGTTGAAAAAGCCACAGTGATAGCCGAACACTGTCAAAAAACCCGAAGCTTTTGATTGGGCAAAAAAGATACGTGACAGAGAGATAAATGTTACAGCCAGGAATATCAAATAAATCATTCATTTCACACACCGCCATAACAATATTAACAACATATCCCATAATCTCGCACATACATGATTCCAAGCAATTTTCTACCAGAAACTCACAAATACCAGGAAAACATCTGGTGGGAACAAGTTTTATCCCAAGGGCAGATGATCAGTTCTGTAACATTGGTTGGTAATCATCAAAAGATGGTGTCTCAAAAAACAAATACTGGTTAATGTTAATAGCAACAACCAGCTTGTGTCACCCCTTCTCTCTCATTAGACTCATATAAGTTGGTCAGCCTTTTGTTTTAAGACTGATACTCTGCATCCAGGAGAGTGACTGCTAGAAAATCTTTAAATCATTATCTTTCCAAAATTAGTGTTAATCATTACTGCATAAACATGTCTGAAAATACTGTTGAAGGGAGGATGTTCGACCTGGGCATTGCCACACCATTATCCAGCTACCAGGTCACCCTAGTACAAAGCTTTGCAGCTTCACTAACATTGGAGGCTTAAGAACAAATTTTGATTATATTTCTTCTTGCCCTCATAAACTGGCTCTGTCAGAGACTAACCTTGACCCCAGCATTGACAATGACCAGTTAACTGTTCCTGGTTATCTTCCTCTTATCTGTAAAGATGCAGATGTTCATATGCATGGTCTTGGTATAAATGTTTGTGATAGTTGCTATTGCTAGAAGTCCTGACTATGAAACTCCTGATAAGTTCTACATCTGTTTATGTCTAGCCTTTATTCATTGTACCACTTATTTTTTCTTATATCACTCACCTCCTTCAAGTGATTGTGCTATGTTTGGTCACATGGATTCTATTCTTCAATGAAATTCTTCAGGTAATATTTTTGTCTTTGGTGACTTCAATGCTCATCATTCTGATTTGATGATAAATTTATGAAGGACAGACTTGGATTGTGAATGCTGCTACAGCTTTGCTCTATCCCAAGATCTTACCCAATTAGCAACATCTCGAAATCACATTCCTGACAGAAATGATCAGGATCCTCCTCTTCTTGACCTTTTTCTTACTTCTAATCTTGAAATCTGTTCTGCCGAGTGTTAACCTCCTCTTAGAAGATCAGACCATGCAGTTGTCACTGTGAATCTCAATACAACCATTCAGAAGGATGCTCCACTTCTCAGAACGACCTTTTTCTTTGGAAGGGCAGATTGGGATGGCCTTCAGGACAACTTGAGAGATGCTGCTTGGTCATTTCTGTATTCTGAGGGAGCATGCAAAGAGGCCTTGTATTTCTGTGACTGGATTCAGAGAGGTATTGATGCTTTTGTTCCACATATTCAATTCTTGGTGAGACCCCATTCTTTTCCATGGTTTACTCTGGCT
The DNA here is from genome assembly GCA_010016065.2 of Carybdea cf. marsupialis auct. non (Linnaeus, 1758). Lineage (NCBI taxonomy): Eukaryota > Metazoa > Cnidaria > Cubozoa > Carybdeida > Carybdeidae > Carybdea > Carybdea cf. marsupialis auct. non (Linnaeus, 1758). The sequence goes on along the minus strand of JAAAKL020010371.1, from coordinate 1,102 downwards.
TGTTCAGAAGCCATAGCCCACAAGAATCACTTTTTCATCAATATCAGCTTGTGCAGACTATGGAGGCTAAAGTATTGTTCAGACAAGCCAGTAATAGATGTAAGAGGATAGTTGAAAGGGCAAAGGCAACACATTTGCAACAGAGTAGGCAGACTGTTTCTACAAAGAAACTTCAATCCCGTGACTCATGGAGAATCAATAATAGCATCATGAGTAAGGGAAAGTCTGTTATTACTCTGCTATTCAATGGACCTGAGGTGTTAACATCCTCCTCAGACAAAGCTTAGCTGTTTTGTAACACATTAGCTGGTTTTGAGCTTCCAAATATTCAACCACTCACAGAGTTTTCTTGGAGAAAGATTCCCTAGGCTAGTTGCTGATGTGATATCTGATCTTGACTCTGGTATGGCTTTGGGATCAGAAATGGTTCCTGTTGTCCTTCTTAACTCATTCGCTCCGAGACAAAAGCTCTATTGTCCTGACATTAAACCCGACTGCGCATGACACTGTAAACAAGAGCAAACCCGAGAAGAAGATGACGGACGCTGCTGATTGACATAGGTATTCCCAAATTGCAATTTTCATACCTTTTGAAGTAAGTAAGTGAAAAATGGCCGATAGAGAATTTGTAGAGAAAAGATAGAACTTTCAATAGCAAACAGTCACTTCATCATGGAAGCTCTAGAAAAACAACAAGAAAGGCACATTTCAATACCATCTTCTGATTTACTCAAAAGTTGATCAATTTCTACACTAAGTCACATCAAATAAACTGAAAAAACCCTTGGAATAATAATGCCCTACACCTCTGATGTCCCTTTGATAATTTTCGCTCTATTCTAGGGCAAATATTTCCCAGAAAACCTGCAAGTCGGCCACATATACACTGAATTCATTTGCATAACCATTTAGTTATCAGACCTGACCTGACGCTGATGACATACTTTAGAGGCTTTATAGGCAAATACTCTCAAAAAGATAATTGTCCTCTATATGCTATCATTACTTCGTTGATAGCAGCTTCTTTGTGAGGTCTATAGTTCTGCAGGAAATCGTTATTGACTACAACTAAAACAGGCTGTATTAGATGCAGTTTGTTTCT
>JAAAKL020010370.1:0-14410 GCA_010016065.2 Carybdea cf. marsupialis auct. non (Linnaeus, 1758) | reverse complement strand
CCCGGGGGTATCCGCTTCCTTAGAAGTAACTTGCTCTCATTCTGGCACGTTGTGAAGTTAGAGGCTTGGGAAGGAGGATTTCTTCGTCGATTTTCAAAACAGAACAAAGTATATAAAGAGGTATGTGGTAGTGGCCACGCTTTTTGGAGGTTTAGACCTCCCTCGGTACTCCAACCAGATCGGCATCCACTTCCTTAGAAATAACCTCCCGTCTTTCTGGCACGTTGTGAAGTTAGAGACTTGGGAAGGAGAATTTCTTCGTCGATTTTCAGAACAAAACAAAATATATAATGAGGTATGTGGAAGTAGCCACACTTCTTTGAGGTTTAGACCTTCCTTGCAACATGCTGCAGTGACGGAAAGTGCTTAGCATAAAACTGTCCTCTCCCCCTTTGATTAATTTTCGTCTTTAGAGATGTCACTGGATAGGAAAATCGTCTGTTATGTTATCATGGGTTACGTGATAGCGGCCCCCTATGAGACTATTTTCATTTTTACTATAGATACAGATCGATAACACCGTAGTATGATCAAGAATATCGTTTAGTGTATTCTTTAGAGTATCGTTTGGAGAATTTTCACAATCTGATAACATACGGAGAAATCTTACATGGAATCTCGCAGTTTATCATATTTGATTTGCAACTGAATTTACTCTTATGGATTGGAACATCGAATTCCATTAAAACGAAATAATATTTCTTCTTTATCTACTTTCTGCTTTTGATAAGAACAAACTAGAATAAGCCTTCAGTATAGGTTCAGTGTATTCAAGATTAGTAACCAAAAGGTTCACTACAGATGTCTAATATCACAAAGTGCACTTCCTTCCTAACACTTCTTAACAAATTGCTTCGAAAATCGAGGTTTCCAAAGAGGTAAAACCTTCTTTCCCAAACCTTTACGTTCACAATATATTGGAAAGACGTAAGTTGAATTGTGAGAACTGGACCCCGATGATGTTGTAGTCTGGAGGAATTTCTAGCATACCTCCTGATGAGCAAACAGGGGCGGCGTAAGGTACAGCAGATTGGGGGGCCAAGTAGGCTGGGTTGAAATTTACTTTTTTATGTTCCACTAAGGTGCCTTTGATCATTGTGTGGAAAGGGGTTTTTCATGAGGTGTAGCAGTTGAACAATTTTAGCAGACAAAACAATTTTGTGATTACATTATCCATTGACCTAACGAAGTTTAAAAACCCATTTTGAGTTAAAGTACACGAGCCAAGAAAATGAGATTTGGCAAATCATTGGGGGGTATGGCCCCCTCTGCCTTCTGTTCCACCGTCCCTGGCGAAGGGGCTTCCCTATAGAGGAGTTAGCTTCCAGGGAGTAGAAATCATTTCGCTGCTAGCGTACTCCTGGCTGGAGGGGCGAAAGTAGGTATTGTCTGAGATTATCAAACATTGTGTTTCATAATCCCTATTATAAGGATGTAGCCTGGTAACTACTTGCGATTCATGATGCAACTTCCGTCTGTACATGAATCTGTGTACTCTTCATATTTAATCAGAATAACTATGATGTTAAATTCTCATGTGTGAGTAATAAATAAGAACCGTACGTTCTGTCTATTTCTACCTTACCGCGCGCTACACTTCATGCAGAAATGTAAGGGGAGTTTAGGAAGCGAAATTCAGGGAAACACAGCTCCCGAAATGGGGGCTCTGGTTATATTTGATAAAGTGTCAAGTTTATCAATCGTCAGAAAGCTGTTTCCCGTTCCTTGTGTAACTGACTCATCGTTTCGCTTGCAAAACATTTTATTTTGTGCAAAGGTGACTCCCGTGTCAGCAGAGTCATGAATCATCAGAGCAAGCGAAATCAAAGCAATCTACAGTCACCGTTAAAAGATGACGTAGATTCATGCACCAAAGGGCATTTGAACAGAAGGGAAGGACAATGAAGAGACACTCAGTAACAACAATACGCTTCAGGGAAGCACTACTCCAACAATGACAGCTTGTAAAACGATAGGTTCTACACGGTCAAAATCTCAAACATATTTTTACATAAGGTAATTTGAATCCGGCCCAGTACCAAAGTTCCATCAACCATTGGCGTAGATTATGGGAAGACGGGGGGGCTCGTCACCCTCGCTTTTCAGGAAGGGGGACAACAGTTGCTTTTTACCTCCACTTTTGGGCCCAAAAATGTCAAATTGTCCACGTTTAATCCTCCCCAACCCTATTCCTACATCGATCTTCGCCAATGCCAATAACTGCTGAAGAACACAGCAAAAATTCATTAGGAGCTCCTTTGTGCTGTCTTTGATAAAATTTGATTCAAATTTAGCCCCGTTAGTAGGAACCATTGACTATTCAAGGTCTGGTACTGTCCCTATAGGAAACCGGATTCGAACATAAACGGATTGTTTTTTTTCTCAGTAGCTTATCTATTATAAAGTCCAGAAATGTGGTTTTTACTGCACCCTTGGGCTCCCTGAAGTAAAAGTTATCCGGTGGCGACCCTTCAAAGGGGAGGAGGATCATCAATCATCGTTTCCAAAAAAATTGAAAAGGGTTTGTAATCCATGAACAAAATCACCCGAGGCTGCTAATAAAGACAGGCCAGTATTCATTAGAGTAAATAGCCTATTCCAACTTTACAGCTATTTAGAATTCCCTCTTTATTATATAAAACAATGCCTGGGCCCTCGCTGACAGATAAAAATTCGTCTTCGAAATCCCTCATCATGCCTCCTGATAAGCAGAGAGGGATCCCTAGGGGAGCCATAAGCTCCCGAGGGCACAGAAATCATTGAGATTGCTTAATAAACTAAGCAATTGATTCATTTAATATTTATTTTTGATTGGCCGTGGCACCTCCTCTTAATCTACTAAAGTGTCCACTCCTTAGTTTTATCTGGGTTTTCTTTATGTTTTGCGTGATATGGAACATCTTATCCGATATCAAATACTCGAATATATATTGGCATTGATATATGTAGAGTATTGTACCACTGATTTCCGATTTTATCAGGCAGCATCGGTAATGCAGGAAAACTCAAATTTTGCTATTTATTTGGGGCAACAAAATCCTGCTAATCTTATGATACAGTATTGTGTGAACAGTCAAAGGAGCCGAGGGGGGTGTAGCACCCCAGTTTGTTAACATGTCATATGTTTTCGAGGCCGACAGGGCCATGTCTCGTGGCCCGAGGCCCCGCACCTGTAGGAGTACCCGCGCCTCAACGCTAAGAAAAAATTATGTGTCTAACTACCCATATTATCTCATGGAAGCAAGTGAAAACTAGAAACTGTATCCACTGGAAGGAATAAATGCCTACGGAACTTCCGCAGCACGACGATGTCTCAACTTCCTTGCAATGCATGACATCATAGGGCCCCCGTAAACTTTTTCTGCCCGGGGCCCCACACCCTTCAAAACCGCCACTAACTCAAGCAAAAAGTATTCTTTACTTTGAAAGTGGCGATCGTTTATCCTATTCTACTTTGATTTAACTATAGAATAATATAAGCAGTTTGTCTAATTCTATGGATTGAACTGTTTTCAGAACCGTCGATTCATACTCAAATAATCTTCCGCTAAAGGTGCTTTTTTCGTTCGTTTCCGCGTATACAGTAAGGGTGCAAAAGGGCAACTCGGGTTGTAAAAGTTTATAGGCGGACTTGTGACTATCTGACTACCCGTCTCACATGAAGACTTACTGACGGCTTCAGGGACTTTCCCGCTGACAGTTTTCCTTATTTGTTCATCCTTGCATAGTTTTATTCGCGTTGAAGTCGAACTTCCATTAGCAAACAAAAGAAAGTATGAAGAAAGTGGAATGGAGCAAAGAAGTTACTCGCCTCGTGACTCTACATCTAAGTTTAAGATTCTGGGAAATTCCACATCAACAAGGAACTTGGTTACTTAAGCTTGAGTCAAGATGCTTTCGGGTTGTACACGTGCCCTTGACGTCAGAATAAACCCAAACCCCTACATCCGTGGTAAATAAAGTGGAAAGATATTCACATCATGATCGATGGCTCGTGTGCCCAGAGAAAATGGGGAAGCTAAGAAGATGACGACATCGCTTTGTCAGAGTTTCTCAGATCAAAATCTGCAAATCTGTAATTGAGCAACGATTTACATATAATCCTATTGTTCTTTTCTCTCTTCATTCTTTTCACACCCTTGCTACTTTCGGGTATTGACAATCTGTCCATTGTATTTGCAAAACTTCCTGTTCGTGTCGGATAAAAACTGGAACACTCGGGTAAGGTAAATCAGTTATTAGTGAGACGTAACTGGAGACGACGAAAAATGGCCACGAAAAGAAGTTTTTACAACATTGTCAAGCGTGGATATACCATGATCGCCAGAGGAAAGAATTCCGCCAGCAGCGACTATAAAGTTGGCTCTGGACAGCATTCAAGGTAAGAATTTAATATGCCTGGAGATCAAACATATTTCCTTGATTTCAGCTTGTGTTTTGGTACCTTGGTGTGAGCAACATGTAACCGTTACGAGTTTTGTAAACTTTATTTTCGTTTGTGCAAAAACTCAAGACAAAAACTCACTGTTCATCGTAGCATATTTATTTTTAAGTGTTGATGAGCTCTTAACAAGCGTGACAGATAATGTGGCTCTATTTTTTAGATTGGTGAAAGGGTTTTGATAATGTTGTGTGACAAAAAGGATAGTGTAAATTAGATCAGACGGTGATGGAAGTGGTTGAAAATTTGTACACTTGAAACCTCAACTCGACGAGTCAAGTCCAGTTTCGAGCAGGAAATTATAATCTCGGACTCCGTTGCATTGTTGAAGCAACAGGAAGGATTATGATTGAATTGATAAAATCAGTGTTTTGACTTTTCTGAAATGTTGTTTCATTGGAACACGAGCATAATGATTTCAAGCAACGAGGTCTAGGTAGCACGTGCTTGTTCGTGTCACAAGATAAAAGCAATCCACTGGGAAATTATGAGAAGCTATGATTTTACGTGAAGATTGCAGCGTTCTCCATTTTGCAGAAAGACGAAAATTCTCTTAAGATAAGCCTAGTGTATTTTAGTCCAGGTAGAGTGCAAATGGATTTCGTAAGGATAGCAACAGCGCTATGTCTGTTGTGTACAACAACGAAATACTTCACTTCCAACATTTTTGTCCGTTATGCTTGTCATTTTATTTCTCAACTTATTTCAAGCTCATAAACAAGTATACAAGTAACAACCGCAATTGAAAGTTAACTCCACAGACTTAATATAATACGGTAGCATAGACCTAATAAGAAGACAGTTACTCCCAGCATGCAGATCTGGTAACCTATTATATTAACAACGATTTCAGTATCGATTGTTCTGGCACAGATAATCTGGCGGTTTGAATGTGGGAAACGTTTCTTCGTAATCACTTCCATTATTGATAAATGGTATTTATAAATTAGCGGTACAATTCAATCTGTATGAAAGTGGATTATGTAATGGGGCTGTTGCGAAACTGAAATCGCGCCGGAAGCAACCCCCTCTATTCTCTTCTCCGACTGGTATTTGTAACTTCTAGGGCAGTGGTTGTAAAATGTTGAAGGTTTTTGGAATGAGGAATACTAACATTGATTGCTTTTCGAGTCATTGTTGGAAAAAGTAAGGATTTGCTGAAGATTCAAGATTGGTCAATATAGCGTGTATTCGTGTCTAGACTTCAATCGCTCTAGCGTAGTGTACATAGCTTTGCAAACTCCTGTAAAGTACATATATAATTATCGAGTGCCCTTGCATACAGCCACCATTCCATGTGTCAATAACATGTACATAGAAACCATTGGCGATGGTTGACATTTACCCATCGGGCTTCGACGCATCCATGTCAATTGACTGAGGGATATCAATGCCCAGCTTTCAAAAGTGCGATAAATTTTATTCTAGGCATGAAGGCTTCTCTAGTCCTATGCACGAAAACGAACTTCTTTAACAGAAACAAGCGAGCAGAAAACACCTTATTAAATAACACTGATGGTTATGAAAGCATAAAGTACTTTAGTCTGCCGTCATAATTTTATGAAAACCGCAAGTTGGACGAAATTTCACATTCGCTGAATTCTTCGTGTTGATAAAGCGATGTAGCGTTACTGTAAAACCATGTTGATGAACCCAATAGTTATGCGAGATAAGGAAAATTCTCAGTGTTTTCTTTACACGCCCTGTACTTGTTGCTCCTATTAAGAGATTTTGAAAGAGAACAGGGGCGTGGCCAGCCGTTTCAAACTGGGGGGACTCTCATCTGAAAATCGAGTTTAATGATGACTAGAATAGGCCTAATAGACTCTCTTTGAAAAGTAATGTACTTCGACCACGAGGCAAAATTCATTTAATTCACCCCCATGAAAAGTTCCACGCATTGACCTCGCCTATGAGGGATTTACTGCAAAATCGAGCAAGCTAGACACTTGAACTTCAAGAAACCTCGTAATGACAAGATTCATGATGTCAAATCACCTTAAACGTATCCTCAGTACTGACCTCAATTTTAAGGACAGATTTGGACGAATTACGAGATCGACTATCTGGAGAAGGGAGGACATGTCCCCCTTGGCCACGCCACTGAAAGAGGATTAGAATAAGATGAACATTTAATACGATATTTTGCCTACAAGCATTTTGTGGTTGGTTTACCACTTCGATTTAACAAAAGATCAGTTTCTTCACAGAGGCAAAAATGGGACTATGACGTCATCACTTTACTACTTTATTCCTGTTTAAGAAAGCCCATCCTTTAGGGCTCACGCAACTACGTAGGGCATGGTCTTTGCACTTTGCTCCTTTGTTTCTACATATCAGCTATATCGGCTATTATGACCATTGACTGGGTTTAAATTGAACCTTTCCGCCTTAACAGCCGAGAGCGTTGGCCCTGTCCTTGTCCCGATCTGCGTAATTGTTTTTCAATGGATGAGAAAATTTTAGAAGAATTAACATTCCACTAGGAGAAAATATCTATAGCGCAATGAATACTGAAGAGAAATATAGACTACACGTTCATGTCATGGTTATTGCACAAGACAATGTACTTTTCGTTGAAGAGACAACAATGAAAGGTCAACCACGAGGTGACTAAGTAGACATCCAATGTTGTGAGTATAGGGATCCAATCAACTTAACTAGAGATACAACGCCCAATACACTAATTCTTCCAACACCACTAACTATTTGGATAATTTTACACTTGAATGCTCCTGTAAAGTAATTCGAATTCTTAAATATTTATTTCCATATTTCAGTTTATCCGCATCCCTATCAGGTGTATAGATTCACCATTTTATTCATGACTGTTATGCAATATTGTCAACAGAGCATGCACAAGACCCGACAGGACCGAATTTGGAGGTTAATTTTGTTTTCAACTTTCGTCTGCTGCTAAAATATTTCGCTTTTTATTACCACACTTACCACTATACTTACTATGGATATGTCAGTTTTAGGACAGAAAATGAAGAGAAAATAGAATAAAAAGGGTTGGATGTTTATGCCCGCGACTCAATTTTTCTCCAGATATCTCATGATCGACTTATCAAACTTTGTGAAACTTGGTGACCTTTCCCCAATTTTTTCAAAAATAATGCATCCAAAATTAAATAATAATGACGTCATAGCTACCCCCAACGAAGGGTTGGACACAAACAACACGATGTCACTACAAATAAAAACCCTTAAAATTATCCTGGGGTATCTGGTGCAAATCATGCAAATTGGATGTGAAATAGATACTTGCACAGAAATTATGTTTATTATCTTTTAATACCTAAAAACAACCCTTCTATTACTAGTACTAGTTTTGCTGTTAAACGCCACTCCCACAATAGATTGTCAAAAGGTGTTTAAGTACTTCTCAACTTCCGGCTTTTATGTGATGTCGTCACCTTTGAATTCAACAGACTGATTTTTCTTTAGCAAATAGATAAATCAATATACCTACCCAATATTATACCCAGGTAAAAATAATCACAGAATTAATAGAATTGATGTAGTCACGGACCTACTTAGCCTGAAGGCCCCTACCCCCGAGTCCAGGGAAACTCGATGATAACGAAGTGTGGATGGAATTGAGAATGGCCTGCCTATAACCATCATTGTCTCAAATGGAGATTTAAATTACTGTGACGACTTAATATGCTTTCGGCCGAGACATGGAGCTCTGGCATTAACCTGACATACACAAAGGGGCGGATCCAGCGTTTGAGTTGGGGGGTGCATTTGGAAAAAAATATAGGTACTTCCAGGCACTCAGCCAAGGGTGTAGCAGAAAGTATGAAACTTTTCTCTAATTTCACTTACACTCATAGATCATTTGATTTGCAAGTAGGTTCACAATCAAATGTAATGTAATCTAGTTTGTTAAGTACGTACATATAACAGTTCTTTATTATATTTATCTGTTTATGTGTTTACTTTTCTTATCTTATTCATCTACTTATTTTATATGATATGTCTTGAAAGATTTTTACTCAAAATTTGACACTTTGAAATTTTAACGTTTGAGGGGGTTGATTTCATAGCATATTCCATACTGGTCACCGGATTTTGTGTATTTTGTCAACTAAAACTAAAAGTAAGGACGAGAAAGGCATTGATATGATCGGTTACCGCACAAGAAAGGTTCTGAAAAGGGGTTGGATGCGAAGGCCCACCGGACGTGCTTGAAGGCACGTTAAAATGGCCTCTCTTACTCCGTATTTGAGAACACGAACAAGGAAAAGGAACGGCTGGTAGAATCGTGTGGGATTAGAGGCCTGTTTTCTTGGATCAAGTTGGATTAAAGCAGTAAACTTTTGATACAAACACATCAGTAACTTTTGAATGTTCCTGTTTGATGTCACAGAAGGCTATCATTTGTTAAACGTTTTAGAGTAGATGTAGTGATTGATAATATCATGTGTAAAACGTCGACAAATCAATGAAGAGAAACTGAAAAAGGGATACAGTTATAAAAATCATATCTTGAAGTAAATTCTGATCCATTCCAACGTTGGATATTTTGGGTGTGTCTCTTTCAAGTTGACCTTGTTGATGTTCCCATTTCTGTAAATATCCTGCAAGGCATGCCTGGCTTTAGAATAACTAGCATTTGCCTGTTGTACCGTAATGATATTTTACATAAGAATCGGATCGGATCTGATTAGGGTATTGGAGTTCCTATCGGGTTGGGTCAAGATTCTTATCCTTTTATGTTGTCATTGGATTAAGTCAGTTGAATCCAACGCAAAGCATGCCAATTCGTCCTATTTCTATTTTATTTAATTCGATGATAGCGTATCACTAAAGTTTACCCCTTCTATCGTTTAATAGGCAATTCTCAAGTACAGCGGAAGGATCCAAGAGAAAGTCTGCACTTTTGTCAAAGGTTGTTGTGATTGGATCTGGTGTCGTTGCGGGTGTTGGCATGGGACAAAGAGCATATGCATTAGGGCAGAATGGAGAAACCCGACGCATCCAGGATATGGTGAGTGTACTTCTATCATGCTTCAGTACCGAGCTATGAAAACAACGGAAGATGGGATGGTATCCCGAAACAATTGGTAAAATTGCCCGGTACAAAGATAGGCACTTCCGAAAACCTTTCAAATTTAATTCTATTACGTAAAAGTGTTAACAAAAGGCTTAAGTAGGGATACTCGATTTGCCTGCTATGTGGAGGGAAAATGGTGATGTCAAAAATCAAACGTTTTGGAAATGGTAAGATTTGACCTTAGATATCTAAAAGCAACCCTGAAATAGATTGTTTCCCAAAATACTGGACCTGTAGTGTATATAGTGTTTAAACTAGACGCATTTAAATCTCAAAAATCTCTGGTCAAAACTCTGTCAATATTCCTTGGTCCCTACGTTAGGAACCAGCATCAAATAATGTTTGGTTGGAGAGATAGAGAGAAACTTTGAAAGCTGATATCTCGGTGTTAGGAAAGGGTATGACTGTCAACTTTGGAAAATTGACGTATAGTGATACTAATAGGGCAACATGAAAATTTAGTATTTTTTCCATTAGTCAAACATTTTCAAGATCGTGACGTCACACTTTCCCTCCGCATTAACCGCTCTTGAAACGTGAACTGAAGGCCATTTTCAGTGATAGGAACTAGTAATTGCGTAGGGTAATCACAAGGCCAAGGACAGGTCTCATTACTCAACTACTGGTGGTTATTAGGTGTCATGTGATTTTGTGCCACTTAAAGGTAGAAAACAGAATCATTAATGGCGTTGCTTTTTTCTGTGATTGTTTGTGGGGAGGGGGTATTGATTCAATATCGAAATGTCATTTGGAGATTCAATTTTGACTAAGAAAAGCTTCTCAAGACATATAGTACATCTTTCTCTATCAAAATTTTAAGATATACCAGAGAAAAATGAAAATGTCACCATCGGGATTCGACATTTTCACTTTCCTTTGGTATCCCTTCAAACGTGATATAGAAAAATCCTCTCTTCTCGATAACATATTTCGATATATCTGGCTTAAATCGCCACCTACAATCGACTGGTTACTTTAAAATTAAGAGTAAACAAATGGAGTGACTCGAAGTAAACAACAAGGTAAAGAAGCTGAAATTTGTAAAGTAATTTTCGATTAAAGGAATGAAGATGCGAGGTCGAGGAAGAAGACGTCTGAAGGCTCTGAAGCCGTAAAACCCTATCCTTACTGCTAAACGTTCTTCAATAAACCTGAGCTCGTGACATTTCCCATGTACCTGATGGTTGTGGTGATGGTCTGTGGTATATAAAAGGTCGCCAAAAATTCCCTGGGTTTTCTGGTCAAATTTCTAACCGAGGAAATTGCTAACGTCGGAGAAATGTATACGTAGAGCTTAACACATTCATGCTACGATTGTTGGAGTTTAGAAAGGAGGCGTAAACTAGAAGTTAACCAACGGTTATGATGCCACTGACAATATGCCAGAAAAAGCTGGTTTATAACAAACTAGTCTGTATACAATCCAAAGGAAAACTGCTACAGCTTGAAATGGGAATTTGATCCATCCAAATTGGTCGTGTAACTTGAACGTTTCCCTTTTTGACATTTCCTAATTCAGGAGTTCAGGTTTCGCACCAGCAGATATTAAAACATTCTACTTTGCACGGAGGGTGGCCAGCCATTTGTAGTTTGTTTTTACTTTGCATTATATAGTTTCTTGTTGATATTGTTTCTTTCTCGTCATTTAGATTCTTACCTCTTTTCGTCCATCGTTCGTTACCTCGGTTTCTTCGTCCCAGTTTCCTTCTCCAATTCCCTCGTTCTCTAACCCTCAAGGTAAAATTGTTAAGGCATCATCTAGTTATTACGCCACACAAAAACTACGAAAATTTGTAGTATCTCCCCATGTGTGTTCACACACCCACACACCCCTCCGCCCCACTTGCCTCTACGTCTTTATATTTCAAGCGCGCTCAGGCGTCTAAAAAAGTAAAATAAAAAGTCGCAGTTAAGGACACTGTAAAATTTTCACGCCCATTAATCGTATTTTCCCATCGTATCCTGCTTTGTTGTTCTGGTTGGTGATATATTGATTTTTCTACTCTACCCTACGTTTGTGATTTGGCAATTGTATGACCCTTGATATCCTTGGTAATTCTTACCCGAACGTCCTTGTTACTCCGTCTTGTCAACAAGTAGGTGCTGCACTAACGTATCACAATTTTTCTTTTCATTCGACTTGTAGGCGATAGTGGAACAGAACGACGCAGCACTACAAAACCGTATCAGAGGCGACGTTTGTCGCTTGTCACCCACCCTTTCGGACTTAGTAGTTGATATCACAGAACTATTGAAAGAAAAGCACTCCTTGTACATTGCAGAACTGACTATTCATAAGGCAGCCTTGGAGGACAGCCTTTCGTCACGAAATGCAACCACTCACACCTCACCAGACCCCTTGGTCGGAAACGGAAATCGTGTTCGCCAAGCGAGAACGAGCTACAGGTCCGCCTTGGATAATCTAGAAAATGTCATTAATTCTGTGCAGATGGTATCGGCAGCTGCAAAGACATTGGGTAAGAAATATTAAATGTATTAACTATGTACTGATTGTAGATACACCAAAAGTGAAAATCAGGTATTTAGTAAGAAAGGCTCCACTCCGATACAGTTGACTTTTTGTAATTTGACGTCTTCTAATATGAGTGCCGTCCTATTTTGACAAGATGTCTAGGCACGGTGAAAATTCGTTATCGGAGTTTCATAGTTAAGTTCTCCTAATTCGAACCTCCCATCATTCAATCTGCTCCACATTTCGAAAGGTATTGTTGTACCCCGATAGCATTTTCTCTCCATAATTCGAAAATTACGAACGTATAGTTTTTCGAAAGTACATTTGCCCCAACTGGAGCCTACATGACAGGGAGCACGTTCCACAAACCACGTCACAAACGCCGCGTCACAAATGCCACGTCTCAATATTTTACTCGAATTGGTGCTTTAAGACCAAAGTGGCAAGTATTTTACGCCTCAATGTCCAGGAGTCATTAAGATAATGACGTTATCGATGTATGATATTAAGAATTTTATATCATGAACCGTCCCGCTTACTTGATCTTAAATCGTATATTTAATAATGAACGCGTACCCTTGAGACAACTCAGGCAACAAGATTAAAGTTCTCTTGAGAATTCGAATTCTGCTGCGAGTCTGCTGTATAACGTTAAGATATTTTCATTTTACACATTTGATCATCGACAGTTTCTTAATCGCTATATTTAAGCCCAACAAACTTGAAACGTTTAAACCGAGTGGCTTTAAAGAAAAGAAAGGTGGTACTTGTGTGAACCGTGATCCTATGGCTAATGGTCGCTGTTGCGCGTTTTATTGCGTGGCTAATAGCAGGGAACTGCTATTGTAGTCGTTTTGCGCCTCGTCTCGCTAACGAGGCTGTGATGTGTAGCGGCTACTAGTTTGTTGGCCCACAGTTAACAACTTGTTTGTCATCTAACTTTGTTTTAAGATTTCTTAAGGCTTTTCTTTCGTTTAAAGTAAGACGGGTTTGTTACAAACGGTCCTCTTTGTTGCATTTGAGATGGGATTTTATTTTTATTTGTAATACGTATTTTTTGTATGTAAATAGGAATATATTATAAGGCGTCCTCTTCGCCCTAAGAAACGTGAACCAAAAGAAGGAAATAAACAGCTCGAAAGCTCGCTTGTTTGTATTATTGTATGTATACATATATAGCCAAAAGCGTCGTTTGTAAAAATGAACTAGGCAGTCTACTTGTGTCTGCCCCTTGTCAAATAGAGCTCCTATTTCATTTTTTTTTGTTATCGAGTATCGATACCATTTTTGCCCAAAGTAGGAATCTGGAATCGCTCCGGCTACCCCCATCGTACAGTTTGGAAACAGATGTATCTAAGGTATTAAAATAGCCCAAAAAGAGGAACAAGTATCACATCCACACCCAGTTTGCTTTGATAAGGCTTTATTGGAACGGTTATTTTCTTGCTTTTGTTAACAGGAGCGGATGCATGCGTTGGAAATAGCGAACGGGCTATCAGGGAGGCCATGTTTGTACGCGACAGCATCGTGAGAGTTGTGCAACAATCAGAGGAAAGTCTGATAATGGCGGAAAGGCTATTCAAGTCACATCAGCGGAGGCACGAAGGAAGAGAAAACAAGGTCAGGTTGTCCTAAATTGATGGTATCAAAGCTCAAATTTTGCATGGGGAAGCAGGCATTTTGCACCTTGCATGTTGCAAACGATTTTCAGAAAGTGGACAATGGGCCATATTGTGTAAGCCTCCTTAAGATTTAAATTGTTTGTGGTAGCAATCTAATCGCCACGTGATGGGCTGTTATCTTGGCGATCAAGGTTTGCATTTGCCTTTACCATCAGGTAGCTTTTCCGTAACAGTATTGAGTATGTGGAAGTATTTTGAGATAGTACCTGTACGTCGTGTTAGGGAAAGCTGGTATTACGGCTGGGAATTTATCAAATCAAATTATCACTATGGTGGTTATTTCTGAACCATTGACAGAACAGTTTCATATGCTATGTTTCTGGTTGTTATCTGGTCGCCAGGATTCCATGCGAGTAGGACACAGGTAGCAAACTACGAAAGCCAGATCCAGTGCACTCAAAGCAAACTTGAAGCAGTGGTCTGAACTATAACAAATGGCTTGCAGAGAGCTTCGCCAGACTGGAAAGAGCATTAGAGCAGATATTGTGGACCGTGGAAAAGTAGCCCTCCTCCCTATTATTTGTTTCCAGGCGAGGATGCAGCACATCCGGGTTTTTTTTAAGTTGCTCTGTTTATTGATGTTTAACGTTCTTGAGAAGGATAAGTTATTCCTACCGCAATTAAAAAAAGCATAGCCTCAGTGTTGTAAGTAAGCATAAGTTATCACAATGATTGATAGATCCTTGGTATCCTACTGGGCTGTGAGAAGGGTGTGATATAAATTGCTGTTACAGTTCAATACCAAGTAA
>JAAAKL020010369.1:0-14411 GCA_010016065.2 Carybdea cf. marsupialis auct. non (Linnaeus, 1758) | reverse complement strand
GAAGCACTGTCAGGAAAGTTTTGGAATGGTTGCTCAGAAGGGTTTCTATATGCAGATGATCTAGTTCTCTCCAGTGAGACATTGGGTGGTCTACTTGCTAAGTTAGAGACTTGGAAGAAGAGTTTGGTAAGTAAAGGCTTGAAAGTGAACATTGGGAAAAACAAAAGTGATAGTGAGTGGTCGGGATTTAGGAAAGCTATTTGAGAAAGGAAAGCTTCCCTGTTCAGTCTGTGGGAAAGGAGTACTTGCAATCATCAGATACATAAAGGGTGCAGTAGAATAAATGGCAGATTGACAGAAAGCAACAATTTTAGTTGCAAGAGGTGCATTGAAGGAGAGGCAACCTGTGACTTGGGCCTAAGGAAAGTGCATTTGAAAGGTGAGGAAATTGAAACTGTCCAGAAGGTTTGCTACCTTGGTGACACCGTTGGAGCTCAGGGAGGAGCTGATGCAAGTGTAAAAACAAGGATTAAGAGCGGATGGAATAAGTTCAGGGAGCCTCTGCCATTGTTAACCAGGAGATCTCTGTCATTACTTACCAAATATAGAGTCTATCAGGCATGTGCATGTAGCACAATGATGTATGGCAGTGCAACTTGGCCAGTGAAAGCTGAAGATGTCAGTTGCATTGAGCAGAATAACATGGGAATGATATGATGGATGTGGTGTGCTTGAAGGAGAGGCTCAGTTCAAAACTTAATGATATCAATGATAACAATGATACACTTCTTTAGCACCTATCACCTATTGCCTCTAAGTGCTTTACATAAATACTAATGTAAATTAAGTCCAGTATCTATATTAAATGACCTTAAAAACTCTGTTTTAGAGGACTGTAGAATAAGAAATACTTAATTCCACAGTTTGTCAATTTTCCACTCTGAAATCTAGTTGAAACGAAGAGATATTGATTGTTTTTAGACTATGCATACAGAGACTGGGCTCTCTGCCAAGAACTCATTATCCTTGCACAGGGAGCCAGGAGCACTGTCTGAAAATGTCAAAGGTCATTCAACAAACTACCCATTTCTTCCAGGTAATTTTGGCTTCTACATTCTTGCTTTCCCTATTTATTTTATTACAGACATATTACACAATAGTTGCTGTTTCTTGTAGTAGACAACAGACCTCCATTCTCAAAACTTTGAGAAGAAACATAGATGCAAGTAGAGGGACAGGTACCCCCATGTACTGGTAACAGATTTGCGGAAGGGTGCCTTTATCTTAAAAAGTACCAATAGTATCAATTTTATTGTCATAATTATTAGATGTGGTTGGCTTTAAAAATGTTTCATTCAAGAAGTTGCATAAAACATTCGGATGTTAAAAAGGGAGAAGTGTATACTCCAGTCAGGTGTTGAAACTTCTACTCTTTTTCAGAACCCTCAAAATGTCTTTTCAGGATTTGCAAAAGTTTGATAGAAGTGTTCATTGCCAGCATTGCATTAAAACTTTGTAGGCTGATTTATTGTACTCCAAAACCAGGATGCCCAGTACTGATACTGTAAATTTAAAGAGGATCTGTGAAAAGATTTATCACATTATGACTGTATAGTACGTTTTATACTAAGTAGTAAAAATTATTGTACACATTTTCCTACATCTGTGTTGAAATTTGTATCCAATAGAGCACTACATAATTGTTTTCCATCACTTCCGTGTATTTTTCATTTGATTTCATTCTTGTCAAACAATTCTCTGCTGCAGGTGGAATGAATTTACAAATAAAACATGAAATTCCAGATTTACCAGATGAAGAGTTTGACATATGTGGCAGTGAGTATCATGTTTTAGTTTTTTCATTGTGGGATTTAAGAGTGATAGAAGAAATAATTCAACTATCTAAAAGTCTCAGACTACTGGCGTCTGCATGGAATACCATTGAATGTTAGGTTGCACTTTAAAACTCCTATGCATATGTTTCATAAGAATGCGCATAACTTTCTAGTCCATTAACAGCAAATAGGAAGGACATGGAAGTAATAAAAAGAATAGTGAGGTTAATGCTGTTCTTTACAAATTAATTTGAAGTATTCTCCACAAGTTTTGATGCAAAATAAGGGCAAATGATGTAAAAAATGCTGGTTTTTAATGTTTCCTGTATTATCTGAGGAATATGGATCATGGAAAAGGAGGATAGAAATAGAGTGGAGAGCTTAGAACTGTGTATATGGTGGAGAATGGAAAGGCTTGACCGAGTGAAAAGAAAACAAATGACATCAAGGTTAGCTACATACAGTAGAGATTATGCCCCAAACCTTCTTTATATAATAGAGACTGCCCCCAAACCTACTTTATACAATAGAGGCTGCCCCCAAAAAGAACCCCTTGCAAAACAACGATGTTCAAACCTAGCTAGGTCACATCCTTAAAATTGAAGCCCAGTATGGAAGGTGCTGGAAAGCCGGACTGGAGAAAAGCCACCTAGAGATAGGTCAATCGATTGATGAATGGATTGATAGACAGATAGATTGATAGATGGATTGATTGATTGATTAAATCTTGGACACATTTGCTAACACTTAAATCTCTATGTTTATACTTATACAGGAATTCAAAACTGTTTCGTGTCCTTTGTTGTTGTATCATCTGTAGGTGGCCTGTGTGATACACCACCAGGATTTTCTGCACCAGTTTCATTTGAGGTGGAACAGACAGCTGGTAAGGTTCAAAATAATTTCTCTCTATATATGAGACAATAAACATTACAACAGCAGCAACAATGTCAACAAAGTATGAGATTTGTTCAATGGGGATGGAAATTGAACTCAAACTGGAATTGCAGACAGCAAACATTGACATGTACTTTATAAAAGTAACGTAAAATCTTAGTTTTCAGATCACCATTGTATATAATTATATACGTTTGTATATAATTTTTGTCTGCTTTCTTTTATCCTTCTTCATCTTTCGCCATTCTCATCAGTTTTGGGTTAAATGTTGATCGTAAAGTGTCTTGCATTTTCTTGAATTTACCTGACGTGTAAGAATGCTAGTTAATGGCAGTGAACTTTACTTTAAGCCACAGAAGGAGATCAGGGGAAAGACATCGTCGACATTTCCCAGATTCTATCTGGAGACATTGATATGTCATTGTTGATGGCGGAGGAAGACATCCAACATGAGGAGACTCCACTGACGAGTAATGAAGAGCACCAAGAGAAGAAAACAACAGAAGATGGGAATGCTATGGACAAGTTAGATGACGTTCTGGAGGTAGTCTTAGAATATATTTTGTTGGTAGTTTGCTTGAAATTCGAGCAGTCAATATGATACTTCTGTGTAATTTTGGCATGGAATTTCCTATATGAGTTCTTGATAATTGAAACATTTGCATACCTGTATCTTTTGAGACGTATAAAGTTCAGGTTACATGGAGACAATGCAGCCATCAACTCGCACAAGTCTTTGCTATTTTTTCTTCCTATTTTGAAGCCATAAATACCCCCACCTAATGATAGTGTATTTCCTACGGGTGTTTAGTATTCAGTATGTTTTGAATAAACTGTAATGTGAGATAGATTTATTTATGTGCTCTTTTCAAACTCTGTCCTCAGGACAATGCACCAGGATCCGTAGAGGAAGACAGGCACGAGAAAAAAGTGCAATGGGCAATACAAGAGAAAGTAAGCGCAAAAGTCGAGGATTTCCATCGGGCTGTTCCGGAAATGGCATTCAAGGTAACTGTAATTGTTAGATAAACTTGTTAATTTTAGTTTCATATTAACGGTATCGAATATGATTCATATCTACTTATACTTTTCTCCAGCAATAGCCTTGTTACTGCGTAGGCCAATCGAAACGTCTCCGTATAAAATCGGCAACCTCTTTTTATGATCGAGTCATCTTTTGAGCTTGGTCACTTGATATCCCAAGAAATTTAGTGATCTTTACATAGTAATCGCGATAGCGATAGTGATCATTTTCATAACGAGAGTGATAATGATTAAATGATAACGATAACAATGATAAGGACAATGATGATGACTGATGATGATAATGATAGGTGATGATGATGATGATGATGATGATTGATAATGATGATTGAAATTGATAATTGATAATGATGATTGAAGATGATGATGAAGATTGATGATGATGATGATAACAGTGGTGATGATGATGATGACAACAATGATGATAATGATAGATTATGATGATGATGATGATGATGATGATTGATGACGATAATAATGATTGATGATGATTATTGATGATTATCGATGATGATGATGATGATGATGATGATGATGATTGATAATGGTAATGATAGATGATGATGATGATATGATGATGATGGTGATGATGATGATGATGATAAACTGAGCGATAATGGCTGTCTTTGGAACTAATGTCTTCCTGTAAAAGAAGGAAGTTCTGAAAAGGTTTTGCTTAGTGCTGTCACAACCCAACTTACATTACTACTGTTAGTGAAAACAGATGGTGATTTGGTCGAGTCTAAAATATTTTGTTGGTTCCCAGTTTTACAACGATTGGGGAAGACAACAGCAAGAAGAAACGACAATTTCAAATTTTTATTTATTCTAGTCTGTGGCAAAATAACGATATAACATTATGCATGTTTTCGTAGATGAATCGATTACTGAAAACCGACACTCATTCACAATAGTACATTTAGAAGAGGAAAAATTGAGTACCACTTTATATTATTGCCATGCATTTGTCGACAGTCTTATAGCATTTATACTATACTGAGAAACAGCAACGTTTACTCTTTATTTATACTACATGCTGCATATTTACGAAACCATGGAGATAGCATGCCAGGAATGCTTCAAATAGCAATAATCGCTAACCTTCTTTGCCTGTACACGCGCGGTATCATCCTTGTGCACAAGAGGGCTCTCCTTTATTTCCTTGACAATTATATTTTCTGTCAAATTTCTACATAAGATTCTTACGTCCTTCTTATCCAGCTTTACGTCGCATGCAACCGCATGTTTAAAGACGATCGAGGTCATAATACCTTTAACAGGTGTCACCGACAAGGCTTAATTACACATGTGGACCGGATATCTTTCACTAAATGTATTTGGAATGCTCATTTATTTTTACCGTAGTTTCCTTTTGAGCTCGACAATTTTCAGAAACAGGCCATCATTCACCTTGAAAAACACGAAGGAGTCTACGTTTCTGCTCATACTTCGGCTGGAAAGACTGTAGTTGCAGAATATGCTATTGCATTATCGCAAAAGCACATGACCAGGTACTCATTTCTACGTAGTGTAACGTATGCTGGTGGTACGGGGTTGGCCTAAAGTATGAAGATAGATACAGAAAAGTTAAGGTTACGTAGCTGTACCTTGAAGGAAGAATGAATCAACCTAAAGCACATGTTTTACGGTGCTGTGTACGTGCTTCAAGATAGAATTGTTCTAAAGAGGAATGATATGCTTATGTCCCGATTGGACGAACGTGAGTGGTGAGTGGAACACCACGGACAAATTAGATGCTACGATGCAGTTAAACTATAGCAAATAAACTACGAATCGTAACCGCTATTCTTGCAATTGAATCGTACACTTTAAATAATGCAAACGTTCAAGTACGTGACAGGAGTTCTTACGTTGCACGTCTTTTGTGTTTGTATTTACATTCGTTTGCCTGATTACCCAGTCCGCTGGAGCTTAGCTCCCCACTACATGGACAGTCGTAAAACTGGCTTAAGGCGCAAGCTTGTCGAATTTGTGTGGCACCTTTTCGGCTAGTACGTGAATATCTTCCTACGATATTGTTGTTTTTCAGACTTTTCATTTACCAATATCTTCTGTGACGTAAGAGTGGACCGTATTCTCTTAGTGGAAGTTTCGATTTTGCCAGTCGATCGGAACTACTGAAGACATTGAACTGGCTGGAGTGCCACAAGGTTGCCCTCTGTAAGAGCTACTTTAAGAAGGGCGACAGTTTGTTACAACAACGACAAAAAAGCGTTTTGGCAATATGTTAGGAGCGTAGTCAAAACTTTGATGTTATAGCAATAGGTACATGTAAGGTACCCTGAAGTTTACTTCACGTGCGCGTCGTATTATTTGTATGGCACTATGATGCCCTCCATTGTGAGACAATATCTTCTTCCTGATTTCAGGGCCATCTATACATCACCAATAAAGGCATTATCCAACCAGAAGTTCCGTGATTTTAGAACGACTTTCGATGATGTTGGTCTATTGACGGGAGATGTTCAAATAAATCCCAGCGCGTCTTGCCTTATTATGACAACAGAAATTCTAAGGTATTTATTTTTTTAAAGGTATTTATTTATTTTTAAGGTATTTATTTATTTTTAAGGTATTTATTTATTTATTTTTAAGATATTTATTCTACGGTGTAATGTTGTATATTATACGATAATGGATAACACATGCCATTAACTAGTTAAGAAATTGATCATCTGCCATCAAGCATGGCCCGAAATTCCTATTTTATATTTTTGTCTCAGCTGATTTGGGTTCGTCTTAGACTATTTGAGAAACGGATCACAAATTGTTGAAAAGCTTTCCGTTTAGAGGAGCCAAAACGTGAAACAAGAAGAAGCAAAATATACAGCCTCCTTGAGTGATTTTAATGGTAAAATACCGCAAGTAACCAGTTTGTAACTTTTTACGTTTGCTAATATCAGTTTCATGCCACTCTTGAAAAAGTTTGCTTTTTCAATACCTCGTGTAGAGTGAAATGTATTCGTTTTTGCAAACTTCTTGTTCTGGTTCCTTGTAAATCAGGGTGTGCACAAAGCGGGCTGCAGTGCATTAACTGAGTGAAGTCGAAAATGATTAGAAGGAAACAAGGTATCAAGAGGGTGGCTTGTGTTCCATCTGAATGGATGGTGTATTGATTTTCTGTATGATATGCTAATTTGCCAAGCGGCCAACTATCTATTTGTGTCACATTTCATTGTCATTTGAAAAAAGGGGAAGAAAGGAAGGAAGAGGAAAATAGAAGGCTGTGCAACTGGAGAAAGAGGAACTTCCACGTTCAGTTTTCGCGTACAACACTTGAAAAGATGACAATGAGAAAGTTGCCATTTTGTTATTGAAAACTGACTTGTTTATTCCAAATGCAGTAAATGGGGCTTTCCAATTGCGTCAAGTGCCCGTTATTTGTAAAACGTTTTACCAAGACGTACATATGGCAACTTTAGGGACACAATCACTGTTGGTAGATTGGTATTCAACGTAGAAATGCAATCTTAACGCTCCTCTATTGGGGAGCCATACAGCAAACTGTTAGCTATTTTAGCTCAAGTAGTTTATGAAGTGGAATATTGAGGCCACAAAGGAACGCCTTTGAGTGCCATCTTTGACGTGTTCAAAGCACTGATTAATTGTAAGAAGTAATGCTGATCAGTGAAGAGAGGAAGTCCGTGGGATATGGTCACTTAAAGGAATTTTATGGGTAGATTTCTGCAAGTGGCTAATGAATGGGGGTACCGTCTCCTTGTTGTTAAACCATCAGTCAGGTTGTGAATTTCCGTCTGTATAAGGTCGATGTTGTACAATGGATCTGACGTAATTCGAGATGTGGAATGGGTCATTTTTGACGAAGTGCATTATATCAACGATGCCGAGGTAACCTATTGATCACCCTTTGCATTGTATCAATGATACCGAGGTAACCTATTGATCACCCATTGCATTGTATCAACGATACCCAGGTAACCTATTGATCACCCTTTGCATTATATCAACGATGCCGAGGTAACCTATTGATCACCCTTTGCCTTATATCAATGATGCCGAGGTAACCTATTAATCAGCCATTTCATTGTATCAATGATACCGAGGTAACTTATTGATCACCCTTTGCGTTATATCAATGATGCCGAGGCAACCTATTAATCAGCCATTTCATTGTATCAATGATACCGAGGTAACCTATTGATCACCCTTTGCGTTATATCAATGATGCCGAGGTAACCTATTGATCACCCATTGCATTGTATCAATGATACCGAGGTAACCTATTGATCACCCTTTGCCTTATATCAATGATACCGAGGTAACCTATTGGTCACCCTTTGCGTTATATCAATGATGCCGAGGTTACCTATTGATCACCCATTGCATTGTATCAATGATACCGAGGTAACCTATTGATCACCCTTTGTCTTATATCAACGATTCTGAGATAACCTATCGATCACCCTTTGACCTAGAACCTATACATTTTACTGAAGGGGATGTTAGAGATCATCCGTAATATATTTTAAATAATCACTGGAGTCATGCACTGTGGTTGCTGCAATAAAATCATCAATTGGTTAAATAGAACTTAGTTTTGGATAGAGTCTACGATGAAGTCTCTGGTCAACACAAAACGTTGCAAGTACGTCCAGTTAAATTCCTCGAAGGAGCTTTTCATTGTATGAAGTGATATGAAGATTTACAGATATTTTTGGTACTCTCAATTTATGAGAACGTGTTAGAACAGAATGCTGTTTAGAGTTTATCTTCAAATCTTCAACAGGATACGTTTTTTAAATTAAGGGTTAGTCTAAGCATAGGAGTATGGAACATCTCATTTTACGTGAGGGGAGGGGAAACCTTTTTCAGCCTAAATTTATGATCTGAATAGCAGTATTTTAAACACTTTGATCCTTTTAACTTTTTACTTTTCAGAAGCTTGGGGACACAGTGCTCCTACCCTTTTCCATACGCCTATGAATCTAAGGTTGTTTACGTTTCTAATTTTAGCGTGGTGTCGTTTGGGAAGAAGTTCTGATCATGCTGCCGGATCATGTTAGTGTTATCTTGCTTTCAGCGACAGCTTCAAATGTCATGAAGTTTGCGGAATGGATCGGGTATGTCCTTTAAGTAGTACAAACGTCTTCTTTACGAATTTACAGCTATCCCTTTCACTGATTTAACTGCAAGAGATCGATACTTAAATATGGACTACGTTTGTGAGAGACAACGTCATGTACTTTGCTCCCATATTTGCCTTCATAGGACGTGAAGAGGAAATGAAAACATTCTGGCAGAATACTACGTCAAAACAATCTCCTTTTAAAATTGAACTTTTATCGAGACTCTCCCCAAAAAAGATATGGAAAATTCAGCATGTACCTCGTCTAGTGCCATAATTCAAACTTAACATAAATTTCAGCCCATAAAAAACGAACTCCTGATTGGATCCACATGGTATCAATTCCATTTTTTCTTACTTGACGTTTGTTTCCAATCTTTTGCGATTATAAATTGGTAAACATGGACTCCCATCACTGAAGCGCCCATTCTTTTGCACTCCACTTTTTGAGCCCCTTCGAGCGCATGTCTCCATTAATAATACCACACGTATGGTTTCTGATTGTAATTTCTAAGTGAAAGATGGTATTGCCCGTAGGGGTGGCTTCGTTTCCTAATATGTAATTCTAGAATCCCACTACGTCATACTTGAACTTTCATGTATGGCAGTCTCGCAACATAAGGTCTCTAGTGAGCAGAAGGCCGGAGATTGATACGAAAAATAGCAAATGAAACCAACAGACAGGACAAGTAATAAATAGAGGATAGTGGGTGCAAATAATTAACGTCTGTTTGTGTCTTATATGTGCATTTAGAATAAGCCTAGTATAGGCGTCCACTCCAACAGACGTGCTTTTCTGCGAGCCTTCTCTTTCCGACATTGGCTACCATTATAAAGTATGCTTACAATAGCTACAATCCTGGACTAATAGAAGTTAAACTGTTACTAAATTTCGGCGAAAATGGAACGAATCACGCAAGACACTTGCCACATGAAAGGGGTGTCTATTCCCGGTATTATTTGTTTTATAGACCTCTCCACTTAGCAGCAGGGAGGTCTGACATGCAAATGCCTAAAATCAACAATATTTTGGAACGGAGGGTTAGGGAAACTTTCATGCTTCATAGTCCAGAATTGTAGGTATATTATTTCTTCCATCGAGGATCCAATTTGTGCTTGCATTTCAGGAGATATGAGGAGTGATAAAGACTGTTTCAGTAAAACGTGCATGTAGAGTGCTCTCACTATGTATGTCCAAATAGTTCAACTAACTGATTAATGATTTATTTTCAGTGAAACAAAGAAAAAGCATATTTACGTGATCAGCACACTGAAACGGCCGGTACCTCTGGAACACTTCCTTTATACTGGTACAAATACAAAGACGATGGATGAGATGTTTATGGTTATGAACGGCAAAGGAGAATTTTTAGAGAAAGGAGTTAAGGCTGCAGTAAATGCAAAGAGTGAGAAGAAGGGTAAAGCTAAGGATAACTTTGGGCCAAAGGGAGGCAGACATACGAATCCGAAGATGGTAAGATTTACTTCTAAGAGAGAAAAGGTGTCTATGAGTAGTAAGAAGGAATTGTATAGCAATAATTGCATAAGAAGGAGTACCATCAGCATTAGTAGTACAATTTTGCCCCCCCCCCCCCCTTTACGTGAACACCCGTCATGCAATTCGACCGCATATGGATTGTAGTCTCGTACAGGATGATTGAATATATGCTACTACCACCAAGATCTGTACTGGATGCTATTTCACCCAGGCTCACGCCATTGGCTGTATCACAAACCTCTACACTCTCCTACTCGTCGACGCTGCAATTTGCGTTCGACGGTCGAGTATATTCTTTAATACATAAAGTTTATTCTTACTATTTTTTAGGGAAAGGAACATTTACGAAAGTTCTTAGGATTTTATGAAAATCACAAGTTCGACAAAATTATGCACTCGCTGCTTACTTCTTGTTGATAAACGTAGTAGGCCAAAGTTTGAGAACGATTTCATGGATAAACACGCTTGAATGTTCCGATTAAAATCTTGTTATTTGAACCCAGTTCATCGTTTTTGAGCTGGGCGAACTGAACATTGTTTCTTTAAGGCCTTGAGCAAGTTCAAACGACTGTAACGGGTAGTTGGAATCAGACTCGATCATCATATATTATGGCAGTTGGGGTATGACTGAGATTAGGAAAAGCTTTCCTCGTTAAAATAGTTTTCTGATATCACAACGTTACTTCACTATTATTCTTTACTATGAAGAAATCTGTAGAAAACAGACCAACTATCACTTTAGTGTATACATGCTTTAAAAGTCGATCAGTATTTTAAGAAAGACAGTGAGTTTCGTCTTTGACTGTTAGCATTTAGATGTAAAATTAGCTGCAATGGTTATCAAAGCTCATAATAATAATTGTTTATATATGACTGTGTAACAGGTGTAAGATTCGCAGAATCACCTTTAGGAAAAAGTCACTAGGAATATTCCCAGAGAATAAAAAAATAGAGTGAACCCATTCCTCTATATTTGTAACAGTTTCATACCGTCAAGAGATAGATGGATGTTGACAACTCTGATAAAGAGAGCATACCATCCTTATTTTTTGTGCCACTCTTCAAGTTAGTGTAAAGATTTCGCACGGAAAATGCTATAAAGATTGCCCATGGAGGTTGAGTACACAGTAATAATGCAATAAAAAGGAGCAATGATATGGGAAGAGAAATGGGATCATAGTACAGACTTGTGTGTCTGTCTCCTTCTCTCTGTGAATGATTGGTTATGATGCTACTGCAAGTAACTTTACTGTATTATATGATAGACTGTAATGTGTAGCAAGTAAGTGGCTTATTAGGAATCAAGGTATAGAATAGTATATGGTGCATTTTGTAACTATCTGTACGGGCGAGTTTCTGATCAGATGTCAACCCGACAACAAATTTTTTTTTATGATATGAGTACTTTCGTTTGTTTTGTTCATTCCACATTAACCACCTTTGCTTGATTTGGCCAACTAGGATCGACATATCTGGCAAACTGTGATTGAAATGCTTCGCAAGAAAGAACAACTTCCTGCCATCGCATTCACATTTTCGAGGGCAAGATGTGATGACAACGCCATTTTGTTAAAGCACGTAGACCTTACCACGCAATCAGAGAAGAGTGAAATTAAAGTTTTCACCACAAAATGTGTGTCGAAACTGAAAGGTGATGATCGGAAGCTCCCGCAGGTAAACTGAAGTCGGTTTTGTTACAATATTATTATTATTATTATTTTTATTATTATTATTATTATTATTGTTTTTGTTAGGCAAAGTTACACATGTCGCACTAGTAAATTTCCTACCAATATCTGCTAGCTAAAAATCAACAACGTCAGAAATCTAAGTTGGGTGTCACTTTGGACAAAGTCCAGAAAGCACGTTTCTTAGTATAGTTTCACTTCCATCAGTACGGTTTTTTTGCATTTCGGCTGCAGTTTTAGGGACTAATTCCTGTTTCTTAAATAGTTTACTTAAATTCCAGAGTTATGATCTTATTCCCCAACAGAGAGCTCCAATTATCAGGTTATTACCTTCACTTATTATCCTTGCCTTCTCTCCCTTGTCTCGAATGCAAGCTACTCTACCGTGTTCGCTTCTTTTACCTTTTTGTTCTGTTGTTTTTGTTGCATCGGACATGCCATATCACAAATCCAAATCTTATGTTTATAAGCCAGAGGATGTTGTCGTGTCTCATTAAGCGATCAAATTGTATGACAATACCTAAATTATTTTATTTACATGTAGAAATTAGAAAGTACATTGTTGTGTACATCCATGATTTGGCAATCGCAATTATTTTGCGGACATATCTGAAGATTATTTGGCACTAATACAATTAGTTGTTTGTCACAATTTTACTTTAAATGGATAACTTGGTAATAAGTTTGTAACTTATTCAACGTGATGAAGAATACCTTTAACTTTGTCTTTTCAGGTGATATGGATGCAAGAGTTGCTGCTTAGAGGATTCGGTGTGCATCATAGTGGCATTCTACCCATCCTGAAGGAGATTATCGAAATGCTCTTCCAGCGAGGCCTTGTGAAGGTATGTATCCCTCATAGCAGCTTACCTTGTATGCAGAGGGAAAGTGATGACATCACACATAAAAAAGTTTTAGAAATAGTACAATCTGACTCCAGATATCGAAAGCCAAGCTTGGAATAGACTGTTTTCCAAAGTAGCAGAGCTGTAGTGTTTAAACTAGAGGCGTTTGAATCTCAAAAATCTCTTATCAAAACTCTGTTAATATTCCTTGGTTCCTTAAGTTAGGAACCAGCGTTAAACAATAGGGTTTTGTTAGAGAGATTAAAAACTTTGAAACCTGATATCTCCGTGTTGGGAAAGGGCAACACTATCTATCTTGGCCATTGACGTTCTCACTACTAGGGTAACATAAAAATTGAGTTTTTCCCCCGTAATTCCACATCGTGACTAGAAAAAGTTCGTTTCGCATGAAGTGAAGGATGCTCTCATCCGAGAATAAAGCAAGTGGATTGATTATCAAGGATTGAAAGTGATAGCTTTTGAAGAGATAGCAGAAGGAGAGAAACATGTCACCACCAGAAAATTCAACCGGTGACCTACACTCTAGAGGCTTATGCTCAACTAGATTAGCAAGGTGCAGCACCATGCTAGCTTACTCTACTTTTGGCTTTGGATAGAATGATGGCGAAATAGAGTGTGTTTTCATCATGATTCACGAAGCTTATGGGGTAGTGCAGCCACGGCTGGAGTTTGACCTTGGTGGTGGCATACTTCCTACGTACCCTTCTAACTCTTGGTTTGATGGAAGACCTGAGCATTATTAAGGATGCCAAGTGCTTGAAGTGTACATTCTCCCTTTATAATCACATCGGACAACTTTGTATAGTCTTTCGTTGCACCTCTTAACTCATTTTGAAATAGACTTAATATTTGTAAAATACGACTTGGCGTTTTTCACCTTTGTCTTCCAACGAGACCCTATTTGTTGATGTTGCAATTATGCCCTGTAACTTGGCAATCTTGCCGTGTGCAGTGTGTATAACGTTCGCTTGTTTTGTCTAGAAAATGTATAAACTGAACCTTCATAATAAGTGTGATCACGTAAGTTTCTTCTTTTTCACGTCATCGCCATCTGTATATCAAATAGTATTGAGTCAATTTTGAGAACTCAGTTAGTTGAACTTTATTTGTTTGCCTCTAGCTCTTATTCGCCACGGAGACCTTTGCCATGGGTGTGAACATGCCAGCCAAAACTGTCCTCTTCGATAGCATCAGGAAGCACGACGGTGTCAATTTTCGAAATCTGCTACCTAATGAATATATACAAATGGCAGGACGCGCTGGCCGAAGAGGACTGGATTCCACTGGCGTTGTAATAATGCTTTGCAAGGGAGATGTTTACAACGTGGAAGATCTAAAGCAAATGATGATGGTAACGATTCCCTTTGTTACCTCTTTAAAACACATTTATTTTTCTTTTATTTATTCTTTTCTTATTTATTTATTTTTTATTATTTGTTTATTATTTATTTATTATTTATTTATTATTTATTTATTTATTATTTACTATTTATTTATTTATTATTTATTCATTAGTTAATAATTTTTTATTTATAA
>JAAAKL020010368.1:0-14412 GCA_010016065.2 Carybdea cf. marsupialis auct. non (Linnaeus, 1758) | reverse complement strand
CTTAATCATTACGAATTTTATTTTCGTGACAAGCTGGATAACATTATGCTAATGATTATCTTACTATACTAAATTTTTGAGCACTATACGGAGAATTCTAGAGCCTTTAAACATCGTCATCTACAAGGTCTGAATGGTCAGCATTGTTGTTATAACTACTAGGACATTCACTACAAGCATCAGCACAGGACAGTCCATGTTTGCAGCAAGAATTGCATATATTTGCCAAACATTTTTTCATGAGCTAAGAATTAGTACTTTGGCTTACATCTCATTTATTATCTAAAGAACGGTTTCCGCAACTATGAGTTTTAGCAGCTTTAACATGCAGATATTATGGCATTTTAGAAAGGCAGTGTAATGTCCAGAAAATGTTTAGGGGGATGGGATTGTTACCCTGGGCGAAGACTTCATTTTTGCAATCATGTAGATGACAAAGAGAGGCGTGTATCTAGTAGATTTTAAACCACTTTAAAGCGCAAACAAACTTAACATGGAAAGTTACTGAATACAAAAATCTCTTTAGCTAGTTAGTAATAGAAAAAGTTGGATTTATTGTGACCCCCCTTAAATACGCTACTACAGAGTCCAATGCCTGGACTGCACTCCTTTGAGGTCTGTGGCTTCTGGGAACTTCTTGAGATGCTTCAGTCCCAGACCCCTTAACTTCTTTTGCTGAAACACACATCAGCAACACAAGTTATACATATAAGTCAAGTGAAAGATAGGGCAACTTGTAGGAGAGTTCGTTACCATGTCTGACAAGAGGAACAGGATAGACATGTCTCTAGATTCAATTATAAAGCTAAACAGGAAAAGAGGAAATACAAGTAACAGAACGAGACCAAGACCACTGAAAGGAGCAGGGGCAAGTACTACAGCTAGAAGGGGACGCAACAATCAGCAGAAACGCGGACGACAGGGCCGACCGACCGTTGGTCGTAACTCTATATCTTTAATATCTGCATCTAACCGAAATTATAAAGGAAGAGGGCAACAACAGTACGGAAGAACAGAGGTGACACAAAATGTGAGTGCAGGGGTGCAGCTTTTTCGGAGTGCATTCAAGGGACCCGACAATAATAACAGAGTACAAAATAGGCCTACAAATACGAATAGGAGGGGGGCAGCTGCACCAACAAGAGGGAAAAGAACATTGAGTTCACAGCAACAGAGTTCGATTAAAAAAACAACAGTTCGTTCAAATGATGGGGGCCATCTGAAGCTTTTTACCAGAAATTTCGACGCCAGAAGTAAAATTGAAGCGAAACATGGCCGTAAAGAGGGAATGGAGGGAAGGAAAGAGATGAAGAAGGTAGGTCTATATTGGATAGTCATAGTTACTTTGTCGATGTAAAAGTAGATCCACTGGGGAATCCAACTTAGGCCTACAACATGAAAGCTTTCATAGACATAGATGCTCCATACTGAAGCTACTGCAATGCGATTATTCTGTTGCATCTATGCCTATACCTGTGATATTAAGATTTTACTTCTTCAATTTTGACAATGCAGTGTTATCCTTGGTCAGCTATTTGCACTCTTCAAGATTTATCCTACCATGAGGCGTCAACACTAAGGTGTGGAACGTATTATATTTTTGGACATAGCAAAAATTACATCTAGTCGGGTACATTCTGATCTAGGCCAGGCCTATTGTCTATTTTTCCCAAAAAAACATTAGTTTAAAATAAATCAAAATATAAAGACTATTAATTAGAACATTTGTAGGTGATTTATACAATTGGAGCCAATGTATAATGTCATAGTAGATGATAGTGTACAAATGATCTCAAGATCTAATCAAGTAAGAAGATTAAAAATCTGACACACCCAAGATCCGGGAAAAAAAAGAAACCCCCTTTTAAATAAGCTATTAAGCTGCTAAGACTCATGTAGCAAAAAAGGCTTAAAAATGTTGTATAGAAGAAGGATTGATCTATATCAGTTAAATGTTTTTGCCAATTATTTCATTTTCGAGGTTTCAGAGAAACTTCTCTTTCATTGTATGTCAAACATGATGTGACTTTCTACCTATTATTCCAAGTTTTAACCCCTGAGAAAGATATGTCTTGTTGACCAGTATTTATGTTTTGAAATGGATATGTAGCTTATTTCAGGAACTCAGCTGTGATTCAGCTTTTGTTGCTGGGGGAGAAACCTTGACCATATATGTTGAACATACGTTTCTGAAAAAATGTAATGCTGCTGCAGCAGTACATCAGTGACATCTTTCTTTCATTGGAAGCCAGTTTGTACCTTTGCACTCATGATTACTGAAATTGGCTCTATAATGTTAGATCCATGCTGCATTTTGTGCAGTTTCAGTCTTCTCTTTCAAATTGTAATTTAGCAGTGGATGTCAGGAAGTGCTTACTTACTTACGTACTTTCTCTGTTTACCGTCTTCTTCTCCCATAACTATGGGGTTTGACAGTTTATGAGACTTATGAGTCCACAGCATCTTCTCTTAGCCCGATATGCCTCATATCCTCATCAACGGTCTTCCACCAACTCTTTTTCGGCCTTCCATGTGTTCGCCTACCATCCACATTCAGGTTGACAGTTCTTCCATGGTGCTCCCCCACATCTCTCCTCTTGACATGACCAAACCATCGTAGTGTTCGTCTTCTCAATAACATTTCCAACAACTCCACTCCACATCTGTTTTCTACTTCTTCACTTCTGACTCAGTCTTGTCAGGTCAGTCAAGCCACATACCGGAGCATTCTTCTGTCACAGCTGATCAGCACCATCTTTAATCTATCAGTCATGGACCAGCCCTCTGAGCCATACAACAGCACTGACCTATTCCTCAATGGTATGCTCCTGTTCAATAGAAGACTGGCAATATCTCTCCACTTCTGCCATGCGGCAGAGACTCTCATCCTGACAGCTTGTTCAACTCCCCTTTCAGTGTCCAATAGGTCACCAAGGTAGCAAAACTGCTTTACTTCTTCAACAACCTCTCCATCTGTGTAGATGTTACCATTGGAAACTCATCTGACAACCCCCAGCAACTCTCACTCATGACTTGGAGTCCAAGGAAGTGCTTACATTGTCAAAATACAGCTTGATCAACACATGTAGCAGAGGAATCTACACACGAAGAGGTTTTGTTTTCATAATTCCCAGTGAATTTTTAGATATTTAATGGAGAAAATTTATTGCCTTTTAGCTACTTCTGAGGTTTTCATGAAGGAAACAACCGATATATGTGGCACTAGCTTGTTGTCTGATCAGAGTGTCTTCTCTCCTTTCTTTTTGTGTATTTGCTGAACAGTATTGATTTAGTTTTGTTATTTTGAAAGTGAATACGGAGTCTATTATCAATAAACCAGTGGTGTTGAGGTTTCAGGCCAAATATTCTCTATTGTTTCAGGTGTATGCTTTGGAGGCTGGAGTCAGTAGCATTTAAGAATAAGATACAATTGACCATCTACAGCATGTCATTAGTATTCTATTAGCATCAGTATTCCAAGGTTCTGTTTTGGGCCCCACACTTTTCTCATATTTATTAATGATCTATCAGATTCTGTGCTATGTCAGCTTGCAATTTATACTTATGATACTACTTTGTAGAGCATCACAAGTGCCATCCCAGGAAAGAATGGCTGCAGAACTTAAGTGTAACTTAAACACTGTTGTAGAGTGGGGTAGAAAGTGGCAAGTGACTTTCAATGCTAGAAAGACTCAGCTGGTACTTTTTGACAGATCTCAGGACCCTTTAAAGGTGCCTCATAGCATGGATGGCCTTCTT
The DNA here is from genome assembly GCA_010016065.2 of Carybdea cf. marsupialis auct. non (Linnaeus, 1758). NCBI lineage: Eukaryota > Metazoa > Cnidaria > Cubozoa > Carybdeida > Carybdeidae > Carybdea > Carybdea cf. marsupialis auct. non (Linnaeus, 1758). The sequence continues at coordinate 10,653 of JAAAKL020010368.1, read as the reverse complement.
CTTGAGGAGCTGTTGTCGTTGAAGCTCCGTAGCATTTCTTTTACTTCAAGGCAAGAATCTGACTAGCCTAGCTACATTTCTCTCAAGGGCTCTTTTGCGATCTATGATCATCCTGTCACCTGACACTCTTCCATAGTTCTTTGGGTGCATCATTCTTTTCATTTAGCTTAATTCTGATAAGATTTTTCTTTTGATCAGAGTTTTGGACCATATTCGTAGATCAATGTCTACATGTTTTTGACTAACAGCTAAAATGTTGTCACTTGTGTTACAGAAAATAGATGTGCCTATAAGGTTCTATGACCTATCCAAATGCATCAGCATCATAGACATACATGTTTGAAGAGTATGGGTACTGGAAGACTGCATGTATAGCACAGTAATTTGCATGATGAACCATAAGAAACCAACATAGGAAGCATTTCTTTCTTGTTTATAATGTGAATCCTTTATGGGTTTGTAATGTTGGGAGTACCAAGCAATCCCTAAGTACTGGTACCATCAATTGAAATGTGATAAATTGCCCAAATAACATGTACCAGTGTGTTGCTCACAATGATGTTTCCTGTCCCCTTTGTTTAGCTTTTTTATTTTCATTTTTGTGTTTGTGGAGAGAATATATGATATATATATATATGATAGTAGAACACTTTTAAACAAGCAGACAGACAGGCAGTTGAATGTATTTTTATTTACCATAACTGGATGCTTTCTTAAAGAGTGTGTAACCCTACCATCAATACCTATTGGATTATACTTGCTGGCATCACTTAGGATACTATGCTTCAGTGGTTCGATTTTGACTTTGACCACTGAAACAACAATAGAAGTTAAAAGTACACATTCCAAAGAGGCAGCTTGCACAACATCTTGTGTATTTGCTTTATAATTCGTCATCTATGTGTAGCACAAAGTACATGTTCATGGTAGGTTGGTATCAAAACATTTATGAGAAAATTGGAGACAATTACTTGAGCAGATAACATCAAACTGCTTTGGTATCACTGCTTTCCCATATTCCGACATTGCACAACATTTGGTAGAGATGAAATACACAACTAAAGTTTTATCTGCACTAAATATTTGTGGTATAGTTATGAATTCAAGGGTAAAAGATTTTAAATAATCTTACAGGGATTCCAAAAAAGGCACCATCTTGGCTGTAGCAAAAGTAAACAACAGCTGTGTCCAAAAAGGATAATAAATTCTAGGTTAAGATTGATAAGTATAGTTTTTGGCAGGTTGTTAATATCAGTTGAGTCAGCTGCAGATTCTATGCATTAACTATAATTAGCCATTCAGTTCAACAACAATTTCTGGTTGAAGTAAAGTGTTCTTGCTTGCTTTACTTACTCAGACAATTATATTTGATACTCATTCTTTAATTTTGGTGTTGAGGATCTCATATCAATAATTATTGTTGTGATTATATACAAATTCATTATTAAATGTAAATAACTGTAAATGCCTTATTTTGTCAGATTGAGAGGAAAGTCTTTGTTTCTATTATAATTACAGCAAGAGCTCGATGCACCAGGACAGAAGAGAAGGAGATTAGATGATAATAATTTTAAAGTAATTGTGAAACAAGAGAGTAAAGATAGGGCATCAAGCATGCAGGGGAAAGGTATCAAAGTTACAACATTATCAAAAAAGTTTGAAGACACTGGAGTTGTTCATTTCTCAAATAGAGCAGCATCAGGGCCTGTAGTGACATGTGAATATGATGAACCACTGCATAAACTAGAGAGAACAATTAAACCATTGCCAACATTTGAAGAAGATCCACCAGTACAACAACATAGGAATGGCAGCAGGGCTGCTATGCAACAACACGAAACCTACACACCTTCAGTATCAACAATGAAGAGAAAACAGGCAACACAGATACAAAAGGTGAGTTTCCCTTGACAGATATTCTAAAGTTGTTTTTACAATTTTTTTTCCATATTTTTATATGAATCTGTGGGTTTTCAATAATTTCATTTCATTTTTGTTTGCATTATCAGTTATTTTACGTAGATTCAAATCTGATGAATCAAATTGCATGAAATGATAAAATGGTTTCTGTACTTAACTTTTTTTGTGTGTAATACTCTGTAGAGCATGAATTGTTGGAGCAGAAATAGTACTAAAACGAAACCTAATTTTGGCAGTGGATTTAGGTACTTTTATCAGATATGTAGGCAACAGTTTATGGGAGTTACCTTGCTTTGTTTCTGACAAGTCTGAAGTATGAGGAGACTTTTATCCAGTTATCATAGTGTCAGAATAAGTTAGACGGGTTTAGGTCTCATTTTGTAACTTTTAAACATTAAACTATTCCAAGGATTTTATTGAAGAAATAATTATTGGAACTAAGTTGAGATGTGGGTGTGGAAAATTTATCATGTATCATATATAGTCTTTTTTGAGGACTCATTTTTAATTGAGATTTGTTCCACTTTGAAATAAAACTGCCTTAAACTAAAATATCTTGGTTTAGTACTTTAATCAAAGCTGGAAAGCTTCAGGGTCACCCTTGTTTATGGTGAAGGTGAGAAATCAACAACTATTTACCAATTTTTTCTACATGCGTTACAAGGACATAGATCTGTGAGAGACAGAGGGGAAATGCCTTCTCACTTTTTTAAGGGGGAAAACAATTTTCCTAATACTTTATCCTAGATGTGCAAAACTTGTTATTGTGTGAGGATGCTTTCAGCATCACAAAGGTTGTGTACTCAAAAGGAGATATTCATTTTATTGCCTGCTTGGCTCTAACATGCAACATATGCTTGACGGGATGTTGTTGTGCAACTATCTTGTATATCAAATACATTATTTAGTGTAAACAGAGATACAATATTATGACTAATTCAACTTTTAAACAGTTGTATTTCTTAAGAAAATGAAAAGCATTCATCAAAATTCTGGTGTCTACTATTGCCAGTGGTCTAACATATCCAATGATCAACCCCCAAGTCACTGGTGTCTAGTGGATAAGTTCCTTGTCATTATTTCCAGAGTGAAAGGGCTCAGCTCCAGGAAGATCTACTGGTGACATAAGGAATGGTAGATCTATACTCTAGTAAGATGTGTCATGATATAGGCATTGCAGTAGCCCATTCTAGCAGAGAGGTTTGTTAATATGGCATCAACCAATCATCAATAAATCACCTTCATTAGGGACCTGGTGGACTATGGGTACCTGTTTAAACTTGTTGTATTTCAAATGCAAAGTTGCATGCTGTAGTAATAATGTCTTAATGTCTAGGCTCTTAGGTAGGTTGTTTTTGTTTGAATGCAGAATACATGTATATAGTCTCAGTCAGTAGCGTCTCATGCCTGAGAATTTTGGGTGTTCACTTCAATTTCATGTAACAGAAAACGTATATACTTGTGTAATTTATAGTTTTATAAATTTACAATGTTAGTAGGTGTAAGTAGGCCTGAGACTGCAGGGTGAGGGCACTGGGGAATTCCCCTCAATTGTCAGATCTGTAGGGTCATTGCCCCCTTGAGGAAAAATTCGAGGGAGTATTTGTGTCAAAGTCAGTGTCCGATTGTTACTCGACTTTTGGTAATTGATTTTATTGACTCGGTATTTGATTACAGGTGTACTTGTCTATTAGCTCCCTCTTGCATAATAGAAGTTATTTTAAAATACAGGAACTGTGCTTTTCCCCCCACACAACCTCCCCTGCAATATGCTGCCAGCTATGGGCCTGGGTGTAAGGAGGATTTTCCATTGCCACTAATGAAATGTGTTAGCATTGGGGAGTGGAACTCACCGTAACAAAAATTGAACACTATTTAGGAAACAATAGCATGCATCATACAAAAATGATATTTTTCCTTCAACACAAACTAACTTACTTGCTAGATATAATTTAAGTGTCTGAATGGAAGCTGAATGGATACTCGCGTAACTAATCCACAGTATTCATGTTGTTATTGAAGGTGTTGATGTCTCACGTAGGCTATCTTTTCATTCAGAAAAGTTAAGTTGATATGTGATACTGGCATCACTGATTCTAGGTAGTAGTACGTAGTACCTACGGTGCATGATTTGTAAGGAACTGGGCTATCCGTTGCATGGGTTACGTTGATTTCTTCCCTGTACCTTAGCTGGGTGCCAAACTGATTTGGAACACCTTGGCTTCTGTGAGTCACCTTATGAGCCTTAAATCCGTGCCCTGTCAAAATTTACAAGAGTTTGTACTGGAAAAGGTTGTGCCAGAACACCCTGGGTACTACAAAAGGCAGAATGGAATGAATGCTGTGTTTAAAGTAGGGATTTGGAGGAGAAAAAACAGGCTTATTCAATTAAAGAAGAAGAGTGGGATAATGCGGAAAACCGATAGGGCCAGACACAAAAAAGAATTGGTGAGCATTTTTGGGTGTTCCAGGCACGACCTGCACATATGGAGGAGCCGCCACCGGTCTCAGTATCATGTTAAAAGAGTAGAGTTACTACTGTACATAGTTTCTAAGGAACAGAGGCCAGACCAATTTACATGCTTATTTCACAGTTATCCAACCTTGGCTTGTTGAGGTGGAAGCTGTTCACCTTTTTATGTAATATGTGCAAAATTGGATGACCCTTTGTACAAAAAGGGTTTGAAAGAGTCTGATGTAGATGCATCTGAATAGGTGTCAAGTGCATAGTTCTAGTGATGAGGGAAATGTTTCCAATAGTGCAGTGTGCACAATCAAACTGAGTCTTCCAACTGGTCAAGGTTTTTACCTACCAAAGGAGCCCATAATTTGTTCTTCATTTATTTTAATTATGGGGCATAAGGTCTTGTACTTCAGTCCACTGGACATTGCCCAAATTCTGATATTTATCATCTTAATTATGAATATTTGGCAAAATTGGTCAATTTCTCTACCTTACCTATAGATTTGATATCCCATTTTACAAAAAACATCCATAGATAGGGTAATTTTTTCAACTGAGGTTTATCTTCCCCTCTGAGTAGATAGAGATATTCCATCTGTTCCATCTGAATCACCATAGCCTAGCTGTGATTAACGGGCCTTTGACAGAAACCAAGAACTGCCTCCATTCAAACTGTTTGAGGATAAAGGTTGATCTTAACTTTGAAGTCTCCCTCCCGGCATGCATGTGCATTCATGTACATATTTGCATGCATACACACACCTATTTGAAACACATCAATGCCCATGGTACATTATGTTGTTGCTATATTAACTATGGGTCATGAAAAGCCAATTGATGGTTTTGACAGTGCAATGCTAGATCTTGATTTATTTGATAAAGTGTACCTGGCACAATATGGATGATTTGTTGCTATGTGTACAGTAATTTTCCTACAAGATATCATACAGAGTGATATGTGACCATTTATATATGCTTTTAACTTGCACTTTCATCTGATATACATTTACTGTCAGAAACTTTTACTCAGGAAGTTCACTTAACTGTTTTATCAACATTTGGAGTTTTATAAATAATGACAGTGCATTGTAGAATATTTTTATACTTCTGTTCTATTTTTACTTCTTTTTTGTCTTAACCAGAACCCAAACAAAGTTGTCATAAGCAATCTTCACCCAAATGTTACATCAGAAGATATCAGGGTGAGTTACTACTGTACTCTTTTAACCCAATTGTTGGTTTCATTTAAAGGTTTGATAATTGACAATTTAAATAAATAGTTGGTGGTACAAAAAAATAAAACTGCACGAAATAGCAAAAGCATTTTAGTACTGAAAAAGCTTTCTTTATCTGACACATTTCAGAGTACAAAATCATCACAATTGAGATTCAGAAGAAATCAATAAAACTTATACCAAACTGTGTTTTGAACGTAGCCAATCAGAGGTCTGACAGCTATATTGGTTTTTCTTTGACCAATCAGTGTCAGTGGAACTGAATGGTTAACCAAAACGGCCCAATGAAAAGACAAATTCTTTTTGTCTGCAAAGCAAGGGTTTTCTTGCGTTGATGTGGACGGATTCAAGGACAGCTAGGTGAAAAGCTGACCTGGTTCTACCTAATTATGTGAAAGTGGTCATCCGTATACAGTTTGGCACAGTCTGGTTTTCAAGCAAGTGCTGCCCTTTGGCAGAGTCACATTGCTTAGCGGTGCTTTTGGCTTTAGAAACCGGCCGTTTCCTTGTAGGAGCTGATGCTTGGTGAATACAGTACGGAACATGCTGCTTGATTCTATCAACTGATTTCAAAGTCGTGTGTCCGACGTAGCCGGACTTACACTGGCAAGAAATTGAGTAGACAAGGGTGCTGTAATTTGTGGAAGGCATACAGTCTGTGTGGTTAGTTGAGAATGCTTTTTGACTGCTATAATCTACGCGTGGGGTAACAGCGCCGAAACACTTCTCTGTGGCCTTTTTATCTGGTTTTCAAATCAAAGTGAAACGTTACCAACCAAGGGCAGTACATGGTGCATTTCCTTGGTCCAAAAAATAGTTCTTCAATGGAAAACAAGGATAATTTTGCCTTGATGGTCGAGTCAGTTTCTCCAAGACCTCCGATTGGCTACTTTCAAAACACAGTTTGGTACAAATTTTATTGGTTTCTTGTGGATCTCAATTCTGATGATTTTATACTCTGAGGAGTGTCAGACGAAAATATCTTTTCAGTGTCAGATGTTTACGCTATTTTGTGCAGTTTAATTTACAATTTATCAATAACGTATGTAAATTTTGATATGTGTTTTGACAATTGCTATAACGCAGGGATGTTTCAACTGTGGTAATCATACACTTGAAAACTACTATTCTCTCTAACATGGATAGCCGTACATGCTATTTGAGTTTATATATAGAACGGGCTCCTAGGAATGCTCTACTTGACGTGCAATTTTAATAGAACACAGTTTCTATTTATAACAAGGCCATGAGTACTACTGTGATAGATTTACACGCAAAAATTAAAGATTGACAACACAATTGATAAACAATTTATATGTAAGGATATTCCTGTGATAGGCACAAAAGTTTTGTTCTGATGATGTCTAAATGTATCATATAATGTTTAGAGTTTATCGTTGCTGTCAAGTCCATCGAGCAGATTGTATGTGATGATCCTGGAATTTTGCTCAAAATCCTCCATCAACTTCCGGAATTCATTTCTTAAAATAATGTTCGAGTGCTGTAAGTGTTTTCGTTTGCAAACAAAAACACAGTAGTGTTCAAATCTTGTCTTAGTGAAGTTCCTAAAGAATTATCGTATGTAAACAAACATAAGCCAAAGTTAAGTCAAAGCCGCTTCACGGCTGTAAATATAATTCCACTTTTGATGTTGTTTTCGGTATACGTGTGTCATACTTATTGCTCACCGTTTCAGGAGCTATTTGGTGCAGTCGGTGATTTTGTAAGTGCAAGATTACTCCATCCTGGTATGGCGGAAGTGATTTATGAATACCCAGATGATGCTATACTTGCGTACAAGAAGTATCACAACCGTAACCTTGATGGTGCGTCTTTTTCTTATACAAAATAATGTTAAGCTATTTCTTATTGCTGCACTATGATTTAATCTTATAGCTTTTTGTTGGTTATATGATGTTGTGATTGTGTATCATAGGCGGTATCAACATGTCAGGATTATAATTTCTGTATGTTTGAATATAACTTGATAACATTTTCATTCAAAGCCATACATGTGCAGTGTTTACAAGCAGGTTTTCTGGCCCCATTTGAGCATTGTCGCCCCCATTTTAACTCGCAAGACCCTTTTTACGGTCAATGTTGTTTGTATCAGAGCACCGAAGTAAGTTGGTTTTGATTTTAAAATGACCATGTAACAACAAGTGTCCCAGTGCAAACAACATTCGTTCATGTAAGCCCATTCGAAAATGCATGTATTTTAATTTACAATCTCATGAACGAAAAAAATATTACTTTTCTGAAGCAAAAGTATGCAATTAACTACACCTAACTCGGAGAGATGAAAATTTGAAAGAATGTGAATGCAGCCTTAAATGTGCTTATTGTTAATTGACTGGGTATGGTATAATGGGGGTTAGAAGGGGATGGGGGTATAGTTCTTTTGGAAGCTTTTTATCGAAGTTTAGATTTCTTAGATGCATTTTAGACTTGACTAGTGGTCTTAGTCACAGAGAAGACATAGCTAGAGGACTCGGTCAGACAAAAACATATGTCAACTTTTTGTTTTTCAAAATGGTAGCTCTAGTTTGGCAGAAAGCGCGCGAAAACAAATAGCTCTTCTGAGTCCGGAAGTCACAGCTTAGTGGGTGGGAAGTTTTGTATCGATTCCCATGGAACTCGATTTACGATGACGATATCTTGCCCCGCATGTAAATATGTCAAAAGATGGAATAAGACAGCAAGCACCGGAGAAACTGTGGAAAACGTGTGCAAATTCATCGATAGGCCTACGTATCGAGCACCAGAGATTATGAAACTCATAATTATAGTTTCATTATCTCTGCTGGCACGTAGAGCTCGTGTGCCGGTGATATTTTCAATTTCCTACGCGCCTTTTTTAAAAATTCACACACCGTCAATATTTTAAAATAAATGAGAGCCTAACAAGACGTCAGGGGTGATCAAACAATAAATAAAAAACCTTCACATCCCCTGTACCTACGGCCAAAAATTCTAAAGATTTTCAAATACAGCAAACGTGTATGAAATTGACAACATACTGTTTGATTACATCAGTACGATCCATTATACATTTTGTTTTGATTAATAATTTAATTAAACAGCGCTCAGCTCACAGTACGGTGCTCAGTTAATGTGGAATTTTTCGACACGTACCATAACATATGTACCTAGTGCTATTTTGATGATAATGACGAAAAATAGCATGAATTTTTTAGTTTCAAAAATACTACTTTCAGAAAAGACGAACTGCTTCTAAGGTTACTATCTACTCACGCTTAACGTTATTTTTAACATATGCTATTTTGATTCCGGACACCTCATAAAGTTGCATTTTTGTAACTTTCGGAGAAAACTAATCTGATTTTCACATTAAAATTTCGAATCGTGAAAGTTGCTTGAATCTAGACTTGGTCAAGCTCATCTTCTTCATTTGAAGTTGCTGTTTAATCTTGTCTTTCTAATTTAACTTGTAATCTAGCCCATACATTTACAGTTTGGGTAGAGCTCAAGGTTACTCTTCAATTGTATACGCTAGCTGTTGACTTAGATGGCGTTTACTAAAATTTTCTTTGAATACATGGTAGCAAGGATTGCGACCTCTCAAAATTTCAGCTTAACTCAATCTCACGCAACAAGAAATTTCTTTCAAGTAATCAGCTCATTTCAAACAACAATAAAAAAATTAAATTCTTTGAGATAATTCATTTATTATGACAAAAGAAATGGGTAGTTGATAGGGTAGTGATAGGGAGTGGGTAACAACCCACCTTTCCAATCTTGGTGCAGAAATTTGACCAAGTGCGTAAAATGTTTCTTTAAAATGGTTACTTTTTTTGTAAAGCTTATTTCATTATTGATTTGTAGTATACCTTCCAATGGTGTGCATTTATATTCATACCATTGAACCGTTTTCCTAGTACTTTATTTGATCCCTAATTTAGAACCGTTTGATGCATTCCAAATGTCTTTTACCCTTTTTATCACTTACACAAATAACTGCAAAGTTAACTTAACAGTTAAATTATTCTTACATGTCTTCAATGTCTCAAAAAACCATCCCTGTAGGCTACAGCTACGTGATCTTAAATAACATAAAAAAAGAAGCACATATTTTCCTATCCTCCTTATTCTTTTCACAATTTCACATTTCTCCTCAAATTTTGTTTAAGTTTGATTGAACTTAATCCTATATGATTTAACATAATCCCTTGTCCCCCTATACTGAAACAACACTGGTTTTGCATCTTCGCGAAACAAAATCGAGACAAATCTTTACCCGTCCCAGAAATTTTACCTCGGAAATCTTGCAATTTTTCCTAATGTTTCTTATGTTTTCCATAGAATTACCATTTTAGTGCTTTTTTTTCGAATTATACTCCAGTCCTCCTCCCCGCAGTTCCCAATATTTCCGTCCCCAAAAAGTAATTGATGCTTTTACATTTCTTATTTAAATTGGGGTCTGTAACACTTTTGATTTAAAAATAAGGGTATAGAAAACCAGAAATGCCCCTCCTTCCCTAATTTCTAAGAAATACTCCTTTTGTATCTTCATGAAACAAAGTTAAGAAAAAGCCTTAGCATCCCCCGAAGTTTATACCTTGGAAATTTTGATGCTTTTTTTCTAAGTTTTCTCATGCCCTCCGCATAAGAGGGCTTTGGGTGTTTGTTTTCAAGCTGTGCTGAATCCTTCTTTCACCTAATTTTCAGTGCCTCCGTCCCAAAAGACAAATTGTCAATTTTTGGTTTCTCTTTTAAACTGTGTTCTGTTACAATTTTAATTTAAAAATAGTAATAAAAAGCCAAAAAAATCCCCTTTGGATTTTAAGAAATACCTTTTTTTCTATAGAAATCTTGCAATTTCCCCCTAAGATTCCTTATATTCTTAGTATAATCGCTTTTTGGTGTTTGTTTCAAGTTTTGCTCCACATTTTACAGTGATCCCGCCTCCAAAAATGTTCGAAATTTCACATTTCTCTTTTAAATTGTGTTCTGCAACAGTTTTCCTCCTAAACTGTGTTTATATAGTCTTTGATTTGCTCTATTTTTATCGGC
>JAAAKL020010367.1:0-14412 GCA_010016065.2 Carybdea cf. marsupialis auct. non (Linnaeus, 1758) | reverse complement strand
TATATATATATATATATGCGCTGAGGTTGGCTACAAGCTTTCGGTTTAACAACCTTTATCACGTGTAATCAAGTTATCAAGGGTATCTTGATAGAGGTTGATGGTAGATATTTGTCATGTCATGAGTCGTAGTCTTTTTCGAAGCTACGTTTCGAGAGATACTTCTCCTATCTTCAGGCTGTTGGACTTTGAACTGTTTTGCTGATTTATGTTGTTCGATTGTGGGCTCCCGAGGAAGTAGGGATCGAACGTGTTGGATAAGTGGCGCCATGATGATTTTATTTTTCTTGTGTTTTCCCCGATAGTGCTGGTAGCCATATGTGTGTTAGGTTGTAGAATATGTTATTGATGTGGTTTTGGTGCTGCAGGGAATAAATTGTTTCTTTAATCTTTCTGGTTGTTGTATTGATTTCTATGTCCAGTATCCCGCTATTTCCCCCGTCAAAGGCGTGGTCATTTTCCCAGCAGTGTTCCGCGATCTCGTGGCTCTTTACTGCTCCTCTTTCGGCTGCTTTCTTGTGTTCTCTTCCCTCTGACGTTATGAACGTTTGGACTCACCAATATACGTTGCCGGAGAGTCTTTGTATCTTAGTTTATAGACGATGTTGTTGGTATCTATGTAATGTCTTGCGTAAGGTGGAGGCTGTGAAGAAGGAAAAATGGATGTTGTGTTGCTTGAGAATTCTTTTGATGGCTTCACTTGTGTTTTTGATGTAAGGGAGGCGTATGTATTTGAGGGCGTCTGTATCTTGCTCAGAGTTCGGTTTCGACTTATCGATATATTAGTGCTGTATCCGTTGGATGCGAGAACGTCTTTCAGATGTTTTTCCTCTGTAAGGAGGACGGCAGAATCAGTTATTATCTTTCTTGTTATTCCAAATAGGGTGGTAATAACTTCGTTGCGGGCTGAGGTTGGGTGGTGTGATGTGTTGTTTAGGTATTGGTCGGTGTGGGTTGGTTTTCTATAGATCTTGACAAAGATGCTGCCACTTGTTTCTCTGGTAAGACGGACGTTAGGAAGGGTAGTTTGCGATCTTCTTCTTTTTGATAAAGGTTGTTGAACCGAAAGCTTGTAGCCAACCTGAGGGCACTTTTAGTGTTTTTATATGTTTTTATTGCCAACATGATGTAGTTTTTAGGTCATATATATATATATATTTATTTATTTATTTAATTGTATAAATAGTATAGAGCATTTTGGCTGAAATAAAATCTATTCTCAAGCAGAAAGGTTTGAGCATTAATCCCATCAAACAGCAAGACAAGACCATTGCAGAAATACACCATTCAAACAATATACGGCGGACGCAGAACATGAGATACATGCGCTAAAACATTGACAACTTAGAACGAAACATAGAACGAAGAAGGGAATATATATACATCAGAAGAAATACATCACTTGTCAAAGAAGAACGGCCCATCTGCCAACTGTAACATTTTTGACTGGCTAGATGCTGAGCGCAAGGAAGACGAATTCTCTCACTAACATTGGTCGCTTTGGGTTTCACGTTGTAAACTTGGTCTTCCAAACAGATTTTCAATAGGTTAGATGGGATTTAAACACGATCTGGAAGGTTATATGGAGATTTTCCAATATTCTCCACGATCTGCAAGGTTATGTGGAGATTTTCAAATATTCTCCTGCCCAGAGATATGTCTGCTTTGAATAAAATCTTCTTGTTATTTCCCTTTGAATTTTTTGTGCTACTCGACGAGTCAATGGAGAACAAGTAGAAGCAAGAGCACTGACTGTATGACCAAATGTAGTCAATGAAATTTGACATTTTCTTTCGCTTACTTAAAGCAAAAGACCGAACAACAGTAAATCTTGCAATACTCTGGTGAAACAGCGTACTGACTGTTCAGTGTTACTTGAGATGCAGCTTTTTAAAGATATCGCCTCTCTGCTCCAGACTTCTTTTACACAATTTCAGAGTGATGCGCTGTTGGTTCCATTCTTTAACGATAAAATGGTTCAGCTGTTTATCAAGATTCTGCGATTATTTGTAAAGAGGAATGTGTTTGAAGAAGCTAGCAATGATTATAAACTTATCAACATCGACGTTACAAAGAAGGAAAATAGGAAGGGAAGTTCAGCCATTTCCAACAGTCACCAGCAATTTACTTCAAAGAGTGGCTACTCCAAAGAGGAAAACATTAAATTTGGGTATGAATATGCTTCATCTGTATGGAAATGATAATAAAGCTGCCAGACCCTAGTCCGATGAAATCAGTCGTAGTCAGAGAAGTCTCCTGTTTGTTACCTATTTTACATGGCCAAACAGTCTGAATCACCTGTTTAAAAATCATGTCACGCAAAGCATCTTACTGTGAAAGAGTCAGATAGAGCTAAAATTCAGTATGATCATTTCGCGGAGCTGTTGTTCCTCCAAATCTTCTATGTTTTAAGAAGTTTAACGTCTGGACACGTTTCTAGACCCACGTTTGCACAGAAACAAGTACAAAGATTTATGGAAGGAGTGCAGTTTTATTTCACAATATCTTATGCTTAAAATGCCGTGGGGAGAGGCTTCAATTACAATAGACGTCTGTTAGTTGAGAATATGCATGAAACATCTGCAAGAGATCAGATTTTGGTCTATGTTTATGTGCAGTTGCTTGATGTGAAGTTACATGAATATGCAATTCGGAAGGAACTGCTCCTCGGTTGAAAACAGACAGATTGCAAGTATCAAGAAGCTCGCAAAAAAAAAGCCTAGGAAGACTGAATCCAATAACGAAAAGGAGAGAAAAATACAAATGAAAAATCATGAGGTGGCTTGCATTACACGGCGAAAGCTATCATTGCAGCGTTCTGTGAAGTCCATGCAAGTTGATGTTGATAATTACCTAAAACTGGCAGAGGAAAAGAATGATATTTCTAATTTGGTCAAAGCTAGCGCTTTTAAAAAAACCGTTCGAGAAAAGGAAGACTCCGTGAAAGATGTTGAAAAAGCAATTGATAAACTTGAATGCAAGTTAAAGCATCTAAACGATCGAGTGCACTAGCCATGACAACGTTTCTTATTTTGCTGGAATTTATTATGGTTGCCAGATTGCGTGCTAGACATTGTCCAGGTATAGAACGTGCTTGTTTGATTTCTTAACCAAGAATTCTGAATTGCATATTAATGTTATTACGAACCTGGTAGGTTCTCATATGTTGACACAAGAATATGTAAAATAACATGTTAGGTTCTCTATTTCCTTCATCTTCTGCTTTTTAAAATGTTGTGAAGCCTCCGTCCTTTCTAGGCAAAGTAACCAGTTCAGTATTTACCACTGGGATTTCCGCAATAAGCTGTGTTACTATGGTCTCTAGTTCTAATATTTAGGTCATGCGATGCTTTGTATTCAGACACTTGAGAATCAAATGTAATGATGGACAATCTGATTAGTGTTGTTTTTTATAGAAAGTGACGATTCATCAGCGCTGTGGCCTTCAAATAAGAGTGAATAAACGATGCCAAGCAAATAGGTTTGGGGCTGTTTAGAGAGCCTCAGCCTGTTTTCTGTAGTTAGCAGTTTCTTGTCAGCATCAACCGACCTTTAGGTATTAATTCAGTTAGGTTGGCACGCAGTTCTTGTGTTCTGTGGTTTCATCTGTATACCCTTGTGTTTTGTGTCGAATACTACACTTCATCTCGTTTTACATCCTTTCACTTTCAACCTTTCACTTTCAACCTGTCACTTTCACTTGAGAGCGAACGATTTTTCGTTTACTACTATCTGTCCCATGTATCATTAACATGTCTTGCTTAACAGTACTGGGCAGTGATCCTATACAGAAGCACAACGTTCTTTAGATAGAGAAATGTCTGCCATTCTCGTCACTATGAACTTAAAATTTCTGCATAAAAACGAAAACAATGTGTAACATCTATACTTCATTATTAGTAACTACGTTTAACGGCACAATTTTGCGGTTGAAGGATAAAAATATTTCTTTTCGTATTAGAAAATCTTTGCAGGATAGCACAAAATGGATTGTGCTGACACTAAATTGTTTTGTGTTTGGCTTCATCTAACAACAAAGTCGTGAACCAGTTGGACACGGACCTTGCACCAAGACAAGTAGGCAGTCTCCCATCTGTTGATCTACTTGCACCGCACAACTGTGTAGAAAAGAGAACCTATATTACAATGATCGTATTATTCTAAAGTATGAAGGAAAAGAGAAAATTGAAGCTGGCATTGTCTGTTTCCGGACTTCCATGGAGTGTTGTAGAATTGTTTCTTCAAATCTAAACCATTTTAAAGCATAAGACCTCGATTCTTGTTAAATTAATCTTAAAAGTGGCCTTAACAACTTACACATTTTAACTCTGTTCCGCTGGCTAGTCGGTTAGAATCTTCTGCAAAATCATTGCCGCCCCTAGTGGTTATCGACTATAGAAGTATTTTGTTGATCCAGTACACAGTGTTGATCAGTGTAAACGGCTATCTTAAGGTCCGGATTTTCAACTTTTGCAGTTTGAAATGTACTTAATACAAACACGGATTTTAACACTCTTCTTCAAGAAAATAGCTACATTTCAAGGAAAAGATTAATTTTGATGAAATACCATGTTACAGAGGGTTGATCTTTGTAGATCTTCAGGAAAAGACCTACAAGTTTACCATCTGAACAATAACAGTATTGCTTCCAACAGAAACAATTTTCTTAATTGTTATTATTGACGTATACAAAAGATCGTGTATCAAGAATGAGGAGTAAATAATTTTCAACTGAAATATTAAAATATCAATATTAGAAATAAAAATAGACGTCGTTAGAACAGGGTTACTAAGAAACAAAGCAGTTATAAATCTGAGGAGGGGAAAAGGGGGACTACCTACCACCAATTGATCATAATTAACTTCTTCTCTTTAAGTTGCTTGTGACACGTATAGTCTACCATTTTGTGGGTGTGAGGTGGCAGTTGACCAGTGTCTTAATTGTTTAGTCTGTATGTGCCCCACTTTTTTTAAAACTGCAACTCACTCTTATTCATCCTTCTTCTTTTGCTAGTAAAAAAAGATTGTAAATCCCGTAACACCAGCCGTCCTCTTTAAGTGATTCACTTTTTGTACAGGGCGGTTAAGTGTAATTGGTAGCGTTTCGTTGTCCTAGAATGCTGGGCTACAGATTCCCTGGCAATACAGTCTGTCGCACAGCTATTGCGACAGCTGATGATGGAGTGTGACATCCTTCGACCTATTTCCAAGAATGAAAGTCAATTTGCTTCGAAGACGTTGTAGTTACTTTCAAGGGGAACAGCAACCTCTCAACATCACAAATAATTGTAAACTACATTTGGTGAACCCAGCTACCACAGCCACTGCTGAACTATCCTTTTGCCTCTCACAACGGATAAAAACATCGATGCGTTTAAAAATATTACGTTCAAGATAACTCCTTGGCAAGTTTTGCCCCCACGTATAGAGTTAACCGATGCTTTCAATCTTCACGGTGTTGCAAACGTATTTACGAACAAAAACAAGAGCAGAAAGTTAATTTTCCATCGATTTGAATTTCTCATGTTCTATCACTCTGATGTTAATAGATATGGTAATCAGAAAGTGCTGTTTTAGCTGTCTCAGCCGCCCTGGAAACCGAAATCTTTCCTCTCTGCTCAACGATGGCGAGTGAAAGATGTTTAGACAATCTTAGCTCCCCTCTTAAACTTTGTGATATCGTCACTGCGCCCTCACCACGATCATCAGAAACTGCTTCCAGGCTTAACGTGACATGGACCCCGTGAGTCAATGTTTTCAGTTGTGGTGATTTTTAAGTGGTTTATGTTTGTCAGTGATGGGAGCCGGTTAACTCCAAATCTATGCAATGCAAGCATGGTTGCAATTGTGTCACATAATTCTCCTCTACATATACATTTGGTAGTTTTGCTCTTGACATATCCTCCTCAGTTAAAACAACACTTGGAAAATGAGACACAATTGTACAACTGGCAACTGAAATCACACAAAAAAGCGAACATTGATTTATTGTTTTTTATTATTTATTTAAAGTAAAGGTAAAGTTAAAAATGAAATTTGAAGGTAAAAGTAAAAGTAAAGGTTAAGGTAAAAGTAAAGGTTAAGGTCAGAGTAAAGGTTAAGGTAAAAGTGAAGGTTAAGGTAAAAGTGAAGGTAAAAGTAAAAGTAAAAGTAAAGGTGAAGAAGAAAGTAAAGGTGAAGGTAAAAGTAAAAGTAAACGCTAAGGTAAAAGTAAAAGTAAAGGTTAAGGTAAAAGTAAAAGTGAAGGTAAAAGTGAAGGTAAATGTGAAATACAAAGTGAAGGTTAAAATAAATGAAAGTAAAAGTAAAAGTATAAGTAACAGGTGGCTTCACTGAATTGACGTTAATGCTGCTGTTGGTTGTAAACGCCTGGCTGTTGGTAATGCCTTGCACCAGGTGTATCAAGCCACAAAAATTTGAAGGTGGCCACGTTCCTTGCCAAGCTACGTTAGCCACAAGTCCCCAATTTGCGGTACTAGTATTTAGAGAGGTTAGAGACGCAGTAGGAAGACCCAGACGCTGTTATGGCAAAGCAGGCAATGAGTAAAGGAGAAGGAGCAGTAAATTCTAACACAGTTGTTACGGTAAGTAACGACCGCGTCTACTTAGTGAGATTAGCATGCGTAGTTCCGAACATAAACGGGATAACAGGAAGAATAATGAGTAACAGGTCTCAAGTGGTAAGGGTATGTAAGTATAGTGACTAACAGAAAATGAACAGTGATGAAAATTTTGATTGCCCATTAGTTACATACCCTCTTACACAACACACAACTTGTACACTTGTACGAGGGAAAACCCTTTTGTCGAAGAAGAAATTAGGGATATGCCGGTAAACGGACTTTGCAGGAAATTGCCGTTCTACACAGGCAAGTGACATTTATCTATAAAACATGGCGCTGCAACTGTACCCTATTAAGTCATTAACAAGTTTGTACAAACGAGGCGAACAAAATATGCTGCAAAATTACTACATTCATTACGTGGTATTGAGTGGATGTAAATACACTGCATAAAAAAGAACAGTACACCATTGCTGCCAATTTACACATCCCAGGGGGTAGAAATTGCAATGTCACATTTTATGCTAAACTAGTTATGTTGATCACAAACGAAAGCTCAACTAGTGAAATTGAGGAGTGATATATGGGGCAGATGCAGATAACGAATGCTTGGCCTTTGGGCAGAACTTTTTGTTAATGGAACTACTGTTAATTGAACTGTCTGCAACGTATATTGTTCGATAATAGCAACAACGTGCAACAAACATCTTGACGCAGACATAGGAAAGCCAGGGCAAAATCAATTCTGTTGGGAGGAACTTTGTCCTTTTTAGTCCCAGCATTGTGCATATTCCCACAGCTACATTTCGGATTCCATTTCTCATCTCGCCCTACATTTTTACATATCCGCAACATCAAACGCCTTAAATTCATGCCTAATGATGTTACTAAAATTTGATAAAGGCGGTTGAGGTATCCCTGTTGAAACTTTCAGTATTTACCACCAATAAAATTTGACTGCACAGTCAGAAATAATTAAAAACAAAACAAAAAAACGACTTCATTCCAAGGTGATGCTTTACCTATGTATACCACAGTGAAACTTTACAGAGAATGTTCACTCCATACAATTGGCTTGATTCCATATTAAATAAAAGTTCCGTTAAACGATTTATTAAGAATTTAAGGAGGGGTTCCTTTCTTATAAAACAGGAGCGCAAAATGACTATTGCAATCAAAATGACGCCATCACATTACAAACCTGTCTCTACCCTACTTCGCTTCTACAAAACACCTGAAGAACAAGAGCTATGAACAAGTTACACCTTAATAAAAATGCAGAATATCCCTTCTTACTATATTCATAATCATAACTAAACGAAGCATGGACTAAAACTGTACCCTTGACGCACTGTGGCAAAATCCCTTGGTGATGTGGACGCTCCGAAATCCTATGAAACTCACAACTTCAAACTTGAAAGTACACCGTAACGTCCGTCCCGAGGCAGCAAAACAGCCTCTTTTGTATTGGCTACCATCAGTATCATTACAAACGGAAAAAAAGTTTTGAAACATATTATTAGCATACGTTCTTACAAATTGTATAAGTACGCATCTTGTGCTACACTAGCACAAATATTAAACTGTTAGCTATGCGTAAACCATCCAGTTAGACGTAACAGTAAGTAGAAGTGCAGGCAAGTGAATAAGGGTTTAAATAACAACAACCAATGGTCATGGAGTGCTTACTGAGGGCTTACATGGCCAGTTTTTGAAATCCTGAAGTACTACATTGTGTCATATCATCTGCTTAAATACTATAATTGATCTGCAGATGGTCTTCATTTTTAAAAGTTATGGTAACGCCAAGGTAATATAAATTGATGATGTATTGGGCAGTTTACGTGTGGAATGCTTTGAAAAGAACGGTTCAATATGTAAGCACTGAAGATAAACTACCGCCAAAATGAGTGTCCTCTCGATCATCACCCAATAGACGTTTGTTTCTTCTTTTTAGAAGAGGCTTTTACATTTCATGGCAGATTTCATTAGCTAGGTGCCAAATGTGAGCCTAAAATTAGATCTTTTAATATTTAAAATAAAATTTCTTAGTCTTCTTAGGTATTTGAGACTCTTTTTCTTAATCTAATTTTTCATAAAGTGTATACAATTGGATACCACTGTGAAGAACTCTTACATATTCTTAAGATAAGACAATGCTTCTCTCACAAGCTAGTAACTCTTCCAATCTTGCTTCTTTTTGCTTTATTTGACAATTCCTTAGAGCTTCCTGTTAGCACTTCGTTTCGCTTCCTTTGCTGCTTGGTCACTCATTAATTTTCATATTCTTTGAGTACGCCAAAGATCACAAAATTAGTAAGGACTATTAATTCCATTTTTGTTAGTAACATCGAAATAATATTATAGTAAGCGTACTTACCGACAAAGCTGCTGACAATAGAAAAAGAAAGTTATATTTAGCCTAGACTACAATCAAGGTAACATACTCTGTGTGAATAAGGCTCGTAATTCCTAAAAATGAAGCACGGAAAACGTAGGATAACCAGAAAAGACATATTATCGGTTGTTGGTTTGAACGAATAATAAGAATGGTGCCTTTTTCTTGCTTACAAAAGAGGAACTACTTCAGAAAATGACAACTCTGCTGTAAATTTTTCGCTACGTGTGACATCCTAAAACAATAAAGAGCATGGGCTGCGTTATATTTCATAGCTTCATGGACTTCAAACTTTACATCCCAAATCCTCCTTCAATACAGATGAGTCTAGGCAAATCCTATAATAAAGTCTTCATTCCTGACTTTGCTTTATCATTTACGTAATTAAGAGGCAAGTTTCTTTCCAGTATGTCTCAAAGGTATGGACCTAATGAACTCGTCGTACACTCTTAGCACTCATGTTTAAGTTTGCGAGCGTTGAACTCCTTACACGCACAATCGTTCTAACAGTGGGCTGAAAATTCTATCTGGTCAGCGGATTTCTAAATACAAATGTTCTCCCACACGTTGCTTCCGATGGGACGTAACATTCCATTTCGAGTTTAATTTCATCATGATGAAGAAGACATCTAGAAATTTACCAAAACCACTGCATCATCAATCTACAGTTTTCAGCAAATTCGTAACTTCTCTCAAGAGGCGCTTTGGAGTATATGCTTAAAGCAAGTTTTTGTTGACGCAGCTCAAGTGGTACAGCCCTTATCATCGAGCATTTGCATCTATTTCAAATTCTCCAGGTATCCTACTTATCTTCCCTGTTGACATTCACGGTCTGTACATCTGCATCGAAGACCTTCCCTGTTCCTAATGCGTTCTACTTATAAACCCGACCATTACAATGTAACTGTACACGACTTGGAGAATTTTAAATGCTTGTGTAGGAAAATACAGAATTACCTAACGAATACGTGCATATCGACTAAGATTATGAAGTTATGCTGGAATTATAAACACTAGGTACAGTTTGATCATAAATGTTCACATTATCGACTATTTGAATGCGACTGTGTTATTGCCTGCTACTACTTCCTATAAACTTTAGCTTATCAGGCTGCCACAAACTAAACAGCAGTATTACATAAGTCAACTGTGGTGCGTGATGTAGCCCCACGTACTCTGATCTTCGTTAGCATAGCTATGCCGTATTCATGGCTGGTCTCTTGTTTAGCAAAAGTTCATTATTTGGATCGATAATGACATTAGCTCCTGATTCTTGATGTATTAGCTGTAATACTCTGTCTTTACTCGTTCTGCAATTTTTAATCTAAAATTTAAAGAAAAGTAAATATGACGCAAATAGATTTTACCAATTATTTTCATAAATACATTACAGTAGTCAGTAACAGTAGTCCTGATACAAAAGATACAAAAAGGAAAGCATTTACACAAGTTCTAAACCCTCAATTTAAGCCGTTAAAATCATACACACTGAGAGCATGGAACAACACCTAATAGTTTTGAAGTAACTTTTACAAAAGCGTCCCCTTGGATAACATGTAGCAATACACCCCTGTAATCTCATACGCGTCAATATGCCAAAAAGGGCCTTTTGCATTCGGTGCTCTTGACATTCAGATGTTGTTTGTGTATGCCACAGTAGTGTACCAACTGCATCACTAAACTTCGATTTGGTGTTGACAAAGCTTCTTAAACGGTACTTCAATTGAACACTTTGTATTTTCAGTTTTCAAGTTTTAATGTTTAATGTTCAAATTCTATTCACCACACCCCCTACAAATAAGCGAAACTCCATAAGCACATACCTCTTACAAAATAAAACTCGTAATAAACGCACCCCCACTTAATGTTGGAGAACAATCACATTCCTTCTAGAATAAGCACATACACTCTTTCATAGCAAGTTTGAGTAAAATGTCTAGTAGGTATGTAAGACTTATGAAAACACCAATCTGTTACATTTAGCCGACACCTTCGCAAATGTTGATGTTCGCATGTTTGCCTTTCATCTGATGAATTTCTGCCATGAACTTCAAACCTTTTTTTCTGAAAGGTACTGGTTATATTCGTATTATTTTATCTTTCAACTATTTTTTATATCATATACAGCTATTTAAGTAATAAATTGCTATATAAACTGTATCAATTTAGACCACTTCCTCTAATTTCAATTAAACAATGCTACTTTGGTGACTGTAACGATAAAACAACACAAGTTTAAAACATTGTATGTGTTCACAAGTCCGTTAAATAAACAGAAATGTATATTAAATGAACCAGTTACCAATCCAATACCAAAATACAGCTTATCCTGTATGGCATAACCGTGAGGCATTATTCACAATACATAATGACATAATGACATGTTATGGGGAATACCTGTAGGTAGCAGAAAAAGGCATATTCACTCTAAAAGTATACGTTTGTTAAAGTAAGTAAGAACACTGAGCAAGCTAAAAAGCAAGT
Organism: Carybdea cf. marsupialis auct. non (Linnaeus, 1758); assembly: GCA_010016065.2. Classification (NCBI taxonomy): domain Eukaryota; kingdom Metazoa; phylum Cnidaria; class Cubozoa; order Carybdeida; family Carybdeidae; genus Carybdea; species Carybdea cf. marsupialis auct. non (Linnaeus, 1758). Next base: position 2,967 of record JAAAKL020010367.1, on the reverse strand, counting down.
CCCAACGATATTATTCAATTCAGAGTGGAGTGGTTGGTTGGTCACCTTTTCAACACCACTTGCTAATCGTGACAGGAGAAACTCAACACCGTTATCTACGCAACTTCTCCCCCCTACCTTTGCCTTTAAGTACGATGTCTTAAATTACATACCTTCCCAACTCACTACTCCATTTTTGATATCTCGAATCGAGTGGTCATCAGCTCCTATAGATGTATTAAAAACATTACGTGTAAACACAGGAGAACGCACAGAGTACAATTAAATATCTTAAGATTAGCAATGGCTCCCGAAAGTTCTACAAATATATATATACAAAACATTTACTCTATCTCAAAATGTGTATAACACCATCGTATATGTATATTTTAATTAGTTACATGTCTTTCTCAGTCAATAATATTTAACAATGTACTTTCTACGCTTAATTTGCAATATAAGAAGGTATGATCGCCCTCCCAGGGTATTCTTTAGCAGTGTAATGGTTCCTCATGAGCTGTGAGTCCGATATTAAAACTAATCTAATCAAAAAGTAAAACACAGCAAACAGGGTCACTTACCAAGAAAGGGTACTTAGAACAAAATACGAGATGAGCCATAATCCCACCCCACCCACCTATTTATTAAGGTTTTGGCAACAAAATATCTATTCCTCACCCCTCAAACTATTTGACGGTCGAGAGTATCATGATGAGGGCTTTCATGTGTTGGAGTTAAGAACCATCATGCTGCTACGTAAAAATTACCCAATTTGTACTTTTAGTGAAACGTTGTCCTGGATCATTTAACTCAGCTACATCATTTCTAAAAAGTGAGTCTTGAACTTCAGTGGTTTAGCTTAAGTTCCTTTGATATGTAAACTGTGACAGTTGGGTCACCACAAGACTGCTATTGCTATCAGCTATTGGTCTCGACGTTGGTGGAGAGACACTTACGGCGTACGGATAAAAATCTCAGTTGTTGTGGGGATACGAAACACCGAAAGCCTTGGAAGAATAAATTGATATGAGTCAAAAGTCTTCTGCACTATTTTCATCAAAGCATTACAATCTCCAAAGTGCAATTAAAAACATGGTACATTCGAGCCAATGCGTATGAAAAAGCAATATAATTCTGACCCTAAATTTGAAGACAGTATTCTGATGTTTGGGATGTAGTCGTACAGCCATTTTCCAACATGGTTAACCAACGTATAAACTAATCCAAACCAGATGCTTCCAATCGAAAATGTCGAATATAAACGAATAGACTGGGGCAAAATATCTTCATTTTTACGTACAATTGGTGCCAGCTGGGTGAAAACGATGCAATTCGCGGCAAATGCATTGATAAATATCTTTAAAATGATTACTCATGCGAATAAAAATGTGTTCTCAACAGCTGTTCGGTAACAAAATCTAGACAATTCTTAAGTCTGGTTAACCTTCTAGTCTATTAAGTACAGCTATAGTACAACTCGGGTTACGGCAAGTAAAGGTTCGAATGAAGGTAATCAAAGATGGTCGCATAATGGATCTATACCGCTAAACATTTCGCAAAGCACCCATCCCACCGATCAATCAACTGGAATGAATTGCTGTGAACATTGCTTGGTACACACGTTTAGCAATATTACTACTCTACCCAATTTTCAAGTTTTACAATCAATCAGCTTTTCAAATAATCGAATCATCAATACGTCATAATTCAATAATGACACGAAATACAATAACTTTACGTATGCTGTCAAATTGGAGGAAAGGTGACTCCCACAAGAAGCTACAACCTGGTGTTGGCGATGAATTGGGGCATGGTAAAAGGCTTCCCTTCAATGGACACCGAGGCCAGAACATAATAGCAAGATTCTACTTCACGAACGTAACGTTGAACACAACGATTGTACGATGAGATCCATGAAAAGCTACCCCGCGCACCGATCCGGAATTACGTCTGAAATCTGACTTACGAACCAATCTTATATCAAACACTTACTCCTTGGAAAAAAACTTCTATCAAATCAAGAACGTAGCCTTAAAATTTTGATTCAGGACCAAATCTAAGGCCTGGCACGGAATGAACCTTTATCCCAACTAAGAATGCAACGTACGGCTAAACCAGAGGTTGAATTTATAATCCAAACCAAGAACGCAAAAACCTGCAAGACTTGAAAGTAAACTTTCTTGGATGTACCCTTTACTCACTGAAAAAACGACAATGTTGCTGGGCCTCTCTAACATGGTTTCTTTTTCAAATTCGTCATGATGGAGAATCATTTATTTTTAAATTTATCCAAATTAATTCCAACGGGAAAGTATAAGTCTAATCAGATTCTAGGATTCCAGGACATGTGACCATCTTGCTACACTACCACAATCACGTCAAAATATCTAATTCATCAATGGCATAAAGTCTTATTCCTTACCTCATCAGAATCCATTGTAGGTAAAACCCTGCCAAAAGAAGCAGTGAATAAGAATCTCATAAAATGCAAGATCACGGATATTTCAACGTCATATTGCTTACATTTCGTGGCAAAGGTTTGGCTATTAAGAAATATGAACTAGATATCAACATAATCTACAAATTGGCAAGATGACAGAAGCAAATAAATGAATGAATCGATTTGTCAGGTGTGGAGAAATAAAAATTTAAGGGAAAGAGAGGACAACGCAGACACAGAAGACGCAGAAGGAAGACACAGACATAGGAAGAACAGAAATAAGTAAATACCGTAAACAAAAAAGGCAACAAGAAGCAAATGAAGGGAATGAAGTAAGACGAGAAAATCGGAAGATGTGGTAGCCGTTACTATGACAAAAGTAGTGCTAGTAGTAGTAGCAGTAGAAGAATTAGTAGTAGCAGTGGTAGTAGTTGCAGTAGAAGAAGTAGCCGCAGCAGCAGCAGTAGTGGAAGTAGTAGTAGTAGTAATAGTAGTAGTAATAGTAGTAGTAGTAGTAGTAGTAGTAGTAGTAGTAGTAGTAGTAGTAG
>JAAAKL020010366.1:0-14412 GCA_010016065.2 Carybdea cf. marsupialis auct. non (Linnaeus, 1758) | reverse complement strand
GCAGTCTCGAAAGTCTTGACCCTTTGGCCAACTGAACATAACTGAATCCTGACACTTAGTTATTCTATTTATATGAATACTAATACAAAATGATACATTGAGAAATGATACATTGGGCGCACTTCTTCTACGAAGGGGGCATGCTTTGCTGCACGCACTGCGTATTCTACAGTCATTGTATTCCTGTATAATGTTTAGAAATGTTGAAACTCCTCCTGTGAATGCCTGGAAAATGTCTGGAAAAAGCCATAATTTTGGCTGTCCATCCAGTACGAGCCCAGCAAAAGAACTAGTGGGTGCCCAGTTAAGGTTCTAGGACTCCTTTTGAAACTTCATGGTCTTTTCTACTTTTAAGCATTTGAAAAATGGTTGAGGTGTGTGCTTTCCTTTGTAATTCAAACAGAACTATTTGAAGGTATTTCTACTCCTCGTCTACATTGATTATTATTTAACTAACATTTCTTTTTGGTTTGTAGTATGGTTTTTAAGGGATTCCCCCCCTTGAGTCATATGATATTTTGATCAGTAGACTGATTTAACTTTTTAGTCAATTTTTTCCTCTATTTTAACCTTTTAGGCTTTACCGAATTCCTTCCTTTTTGTATAATCTACCTGTAGTTTTGCCATAAATTTCCTTTTGCACATTAGATTCTGATTTTGCCAAGATGATTACTCACTGTTGATATTTGTCCATCTTAAATTTACTCGTTAAAATGCCAAAACCAATGAAATACCCTCTGTTTAGTCTGTATCCTGTACGTTTACCTGCCCCACCCCCTCCTGTCAAAGTATAGCCTGGTACTAAATGCTTTGAAGCAAAGGAAAGGGAACAGGTAATTTTTTCTGAGAGCAAAATGAGATTATGAATGTACTCTAGTTCAATGAGTTTTGTGATGGAAGAAAGTAGTAGACGCGTACAAAAAAATATACGTCCAGGACAGTTTTCCGACTGGGAATGAGCAGTAGAAAACCTATCAATTACACTTAAGTTGCAAATGGATATCTCCTGTGCTTATTTCTCTTCGAAAAGTCTCCACCCAGGATATTTTAACCACACCTCTTGTTAATGTTTAGGGCCATTCTATCTCACTCTATCTCTCATGGAATGGGAAATTCCATTCTTTCAAAGCTAAGCAACAGTTCACAGTCTCTTCGAAGGCAACTATGGTTATAATTTGATATTTTTCAACTTTTTGAGTTCCTATAAATTGTTTTTTTGTCTAACTACGTAGTCTATTCCAACCCAGTGTCAAGAGGATAGAAAACACTCTATTGTAGGAACACACCAGTGTTGTAGGAGAGAAAGCAGAACGAACCAAGCAAAGTGACTTTATTATCGAGAAAAAGTCCAGAATGAAAGGACTTTCCTTCCCTGTTTGATCTCTGACTCTCTCTTGTCCGATTTGAAGTCACATTAGTACGAGAACAAGTAGAATTTAAGCGTGTATATGCTACCGACTGAAGGTAAGGTTGTAAGGTTTCAGCGTTAATTCGTAGTAATCGACATTCTCTCTTAAAGCCGAAATTTGGATCTACCTACCATTGTAGAAGTAAAAAGAGAAGAGGGTGTTATCTTGGGCCACTTTTTCCTTTAGCAAATGATTTCGAGATTTGAAGTTTATGTGACGTTTACGTGACCCTCTATAAATTCCTCCGCAGTGAAAAGGTTAAGTCATATTCTAGTGTTGGCGATGTTGTCAGCACTTTTATATAGAGATAAGCGATCTGAATAGGTAGTAGGAACATTTTATGTTACTGTTCTCCTCATCGAATCATCGGATTCTTGTCAATAATGCATCGACTAGTGGGGAGATAAGTTTAGACTTTTTTTCTGCAAGGAACTGTTCTCAGGGTCTACCGTTACGAAGAACAAATCAGCGTGGCTAGAAATGACGTATTTGAAGTTCCCCGTCTCATTCTTAGTATTTGATGACCATGTACCCTTCCCTCAAGTTTTAGTTTATGCTAACTATAAAAACAGGGGATCTTTGCTCCCCTTAAATTCGTTGTCGTGAGGTACCGTGAAAAGTACCAGTTCTCCGTTTCCTGTGCTCCTTAGCTTAAGTCGTACTATCTTACATTTTGTGGCTGTTTCTATCATACTAGCAAGGGCATCCACTCTTCTTTGTGCTGTATCATCAAAGTCTACAACTTGTCAAATGAGTCAACTGTTTTAGACATACAGTTATTCTTAAACGAGTAATTACAGTGTGAATAATGAAGAGGAAACAATCACTTTTGTGATTTGTTGATATTGCAATCTAATTGACACTTTTCTCTTTCTACGAAACATGTATTTCGATTTCTCTTCTTACTGTAATTAGAAAGTCCTGAATAGATTTGATTTTTACAGAATGATTTTCCTTGACGTGAAGTGCATTAGTAAATTTCGAGTTTTGATTCAAGAACCAATATGGATATGATTTTGATATTTCCGCGGAATAGTTAAAGCAGATTTCTATAAAATATCATTCAAATTGAATTTTTCATTTTATTTGCTGCCTTTATTATTGTTTATGCTAAATGCATACCTACAATGGGGTCCATCATTTTTATTTGTTTCCATTTGTCCAATTTTCTTTCTAGATAAGGTTCATGATGGTGGCTATAGCACTTAACTGATTCTAGAGCTGTAATACTCTAAACTCACCGATGTGCTATTTATGCTGAGATTTGTTTGACTCGCTTTAATTACCTTCATCTCAAATCTTATTGCAAAGAGCTTAATCTCAAATTATTTTGAAAATAAAATGACATTAATTTGCAGAAGCGATATGCCGAGGCGTATTTTATCTCCATTGGTGGCAATTAAAATAATACCAAGCTACTGATATGGATGTATTTATTATGAGATACGAAGACAAAAGACGTTCAATACCTATCTAAGTTTAAGGAGAAGATACTGGAGCAAGAACCAAAATGTTTACCAAATTCGAAAATCATAAACATGAAGTATAAAACTTAAAAATTACTTTGCTTTGCCCGTACTAATTACGTAAGTTTAAAGTGGTCTATTTGAAAGTAGGAAAGGAGAAGAGACTTACTAGAGTACGTATTCTTATTTTGTTAAAACAAATGGAAAATGATACCAGTGCTGAAAATCAAATCCATTTTGCATTGCTAACTATATTTTATTGTCTTTAAAATTTTCTAATTTAAAATCTTTGAGAGTGGCCATACTCTTGCAATACAATGGCGTCTTAACCATCGACATTGTTATGTTTTTGATAGCATCGCTTTTTATTACAGTATCGCTGCGGCTGCCTCGAGTAGAACTAGCTTGCCCACAGGAGCTTTAAAACTTTAATTGCCCTGCTCGACGTTATTCACTACGTCAATCCGAACAGAAAATACTCTGTATTTTCAACTGTCTCCATTTTAATTTAAAAGAACGAGGCGAGTATATATCATCAAAATGTATGTTAGTCTGTTTGGACCAAATAGAACCAAATTTTGCTCACATTTACTTTGAGGCCTAGGACAGGTTTTAGACCCATCAGACCCCCGGCCCCTCTCGAGGTGGACCCTACTGGTCATCCAGAGCTATAAAACTCTTGCTTCGACATGAATAAGGACGAAATCGGCGTTGGGGAAGAAAATTAGGGGGACCAGATCCGATCAATCCAGAGGGCGCGGTGCTCGTATTTCTGTGTAACCGTGATAGGCGCAAATGGGGCCAATTTTTATGAAATTTTGCATGGCCACTCTACTGGACCAAAGCAGATTATGAACGGATTTTCAGCCTCAGAGGCGCCCTTAGAGGCACAAGAAGATAATCAGGAGATATTGTTAACTAGTTGAATGTTCCGGCGCTTTCCGGAAGGCTTAGGCCTGCAAATGTTGTTGTCCTTATGCTCATTTTTTGAAATGAAATGTCACAAAACATTTCAAAGAAATTCATGTGCAGTAAAATACGTATCTGTAATTGAACATGTTTGTAATCGGTATTCTTCATTATCCAATGAGTAGCATACCTGTAGAAGAGCAGGAAGGTGAAATGGAACTACTTACGACAGCTGCAAAGGACCAAGCAGGCATGGATTATAAGGCAGTTCATTAATTCGGGTGCACCACAAATATGTGTCAATACCAGACATACATTTTCTATATTTTCTAATTCCAATGTTGTTGACAAATTTGAATGACAAGACCAGTATAGCAGACCAATTCTCTAGCTCAATTAATGCACAGCACCCGAAATAGAAACTTTCTCATCCAGTGTCGAAGCTGGTCTCATGTTCATAGTCATGCTCATGAGTGATGTGGGCGTGTTCGTGCTGGGCGTGGCTCCTTCATTGTACAACTGTTACATTAGTTACTCTCCTAAAGCTCAAAAATACGTAATGCAGAAATTTTCAGCAGCATCATACGTGATTGGCAAAAAACAACTATTGATTGGAAATACACAGATCCCCAAGTAAAATTGGGTGATAATGAGGCTTCCAGTTTCCCACGTTGTGTTTTGAATTCTTATTCACCCACAGTTAATCGAATTACCAACTGCAATAGCTGTCAACTGGCAAGGGTACCATGCTCTGCCAACCCATTTATCTTTGCCGGATTCTGTCATTTTTTTCGGGGAGCAAAGTAAAAACTGAACTACATCACAGAGCAAGAGCAAGGATTTTATAGGGAGGCACGCCACAGTAAAAACCAACCACAATCTGTTCAGTGAATTCATACGTATAAATACTTACGCAAAAAATGGGAGGTGAACTATTCCCCTGCCCCCGGATTCTATGGCCCTGTATCATTAGCTGAACACGCCAAAGAGTACGTATTAATGAAGGTACGAACATGACCTACCAGAACAAAACACCAATCTTCCTTCGCGTTGCAAAACGTCTGAAATACTTGATAGCCTCTTTTGAAGGGCTGACTGAGATTAGATGTGAACCTATTGTTACAATGTCAAATTTGATGGGCGAAAATGAACAAGGGGAACGGCTACCAGTAAGCACCTTCCTTCCTTCCTTCCTTCTTTCTTTCTTTCTTTCTTTCTTTCTTTCTTTCATGCTTTGATGATACAACTTGAGATCCTTCAGAAACGACCTGTTTAATAATGACAGTATTACACAAAGGAGACAAATGGATGAAACCTAAATATAATCGAAGATGGCAACACGAATTCTTTGACGTATGAGTATACAAATCTGTCCAGTGCTTATCTTAGCTGATTTTAGTAACAGATAACCAATACTCTGACTTCCGGGCGACTTCAATTAACAAAGGGGAATACACAATGGAGTTTACCTCTCAGATTCTTACTCATACTCTCCGAAATGAACAGAAGCTAGTGTAATATGGTCAATGACTATTTAAAATTGCAACGAAGTCAAAACAGGAGACGGAAGTTTTTTCCCACACAAGCAGCGTGAAACCAAGTGTCACACACATCACATATATCAACTCATTATTTTCTATTACATTAACGTTTTTATGTAAAGTGACAAATTTTCTTCGAGGATTGCCTAACGAGCATGAAAGAACAGTGGATACTGCGTGAAGAATTCCCAACCCAGTTCCATAGGCACCATCGTCGATCAGGAGTTTTGATAAGTCATTGGGTGGCAGCTCAATAGTACTAATTGGGAAATCCATTTCGCTTACTTCGCTGCGTGCGCGATGCTCCATGTATGATACACGATCCATGTGACTTCAACCACGATTCAGGCAATCGGATGCATTGATGTATTTCATTTGGTGCCTTGAATTTTCAGCTGTGAAATGTCAAACAAGGTTCTCTTACGATGATTGACTATATTTTTACAGGAGGACAAAATTGTACAGGATTTAACCCTTTAACCCAAAAGTCTCCAACTTTGCCGGGGAGCTCGTGTCTCTCACACCTCCCACTTTCATAATATTTAATCTAAATTAACCCTTTGATGCCTCAAAAAAAGGGCAATTGTCTAATAATAATTGGAAAAGTCTGTTTTCAATCAGACTAACTGCTTCTATCATACGTTTTAAACATTGGTATGTCTTAACACTTAACATAGTGTCTTTACTTTATTCCTTACAACAGAGGAAAGAATAAACAATTTACTAACGTATAACTAAAGTGACAAATACAATGCAATAATATTGTGTTTTAGTCAATCTAATATAACAAGAGAGAATTTGTGTGTATGTGTAAGCGGAATAGGTGGCCACACCGTTTTGCCTATCATAATGAAACTTGTTATGGAGACTCTCCGGGACCAGGGGCAGGTTATTAGCGGGAGGCCGATGGAGGTCAAAAGCCTTATCAGCATATTCCAAATGTAATCTGCACGTTGCAATGAAGATATATTTACTGTGTGCAAATTACATTAGAACCGTCTTATAAGTGTATTCCAAGTGCAATCTGCATGCTATAATATACACATATCTATTGTGTGCAAATTGCATGAGAACCGTCTTATGAGTGTATTCCAAGTGTAATCTGCATGCTGTAATGTACATATATCTATTGTGTGCAAATTGCATCAGAATCGTCTTTAGAGCGTATTCCAAGCTAGTGTCCTTTGACAGGAACTAAAGCATGACTATCCCTTTCTCATTTAAGTCATTTAAGTTCATTGACAGTCTGCGATAGAAGGGGTAGAGCAGTACCTGTAAGTTGTCTGTTGTCACTGGCAGTTTGTGAAGGAAAGGGTAGAGCCATGTCTTTATGTTGTCTTTTGTCACCGCAGGATTCCTACACATACAGACAACAATATTTGCAGGCCTAAGCTTTCCGGGCAGCGCCGTGACATTCAACTAGTTTTTAATACCATAAAAGAAAGAAATAACATTAAAAATAACATAGAAGATTTAGGTGGCACGTTAGTCATCATTTACAATAAGAAACAGGATTATAACATCATGTGTTTTCAAATACAAGGTATTTGATACATTCCTCAAAGGTATTTTCTAAAAGGAATCATTTTTCCTCAATCATTAGCAAAGTGACAAGGACTTGGGCTCTTCGTCTCATTTTCTCTAAACTTTCTTTAAGTAACGGATTTATTTCACTTGTAGAGCGGCAGTTATAAAAACAAAAAAACAGCTGGTATTTTGTCGAAAAGATAGTTTGCAACTTTTTCGTTTTCAATGATACAGTGATGAAAATGTGCCACTCGTATGCATGTTGTTTGAAAGAACGTATTGCAATTCTCTCGTTCCCTATATATTCTTCTCCAAAAATTCTTTACTTTCAGAGAAAATGATTTCTATGACCAGTGCCTGGGAAAACGTTGAGCAAGTAAGTTACTCAACATAATTGCTAAGCTTGATATCACGTATCTACTTGTATCATTATCTTCCTGCTTGGTTTCTCGGTATAATTTATTCAAGATAAAATGCAAAAATTGATTGCGAAGCTACCAGGGAATAATTTTCTTATTCAGATTTAGCATTTATTACTTTCTATCTTTCTCGAGGAAATGAATATAAATTCATCAAGAGAACTTTGTTACTCATGGAAATTCAGTAACCAGTATTTCGTCATTTCGTTTAATTTGTGTTTCTCAATTATTGAAAATCCACAACCAATCGCTACATTTCCCCTTATATTAGGCACCTGAGAGTATAACATAGGCAACTAACGTTGTATAATCGGCCCACCTATTTGTTCAACATAAATATTTTTGCAAAGGTGAAACATAGAAATTTATGGAAGGGCAACATCAAGATCGGAACTAACCGTCTACGTTTTACCAACTAGGAACCACCCACGTTAGAAGTTGAAATGATAATCCAATGGAGGCTGACTGATGAAAACACAGTGTCTATATTTAAAAAATCGAGCATAATCATGTATTTCTGTTGCGGGTAAGTATGAAATATTAATTATTAAATACTGGATGAAAGAAAGGTATGGAACATGAAAATGACCATTGAAAAACAGAGACAACCATGATTGTCTATATTCGACAGTTTCGATCATTGTGGTATCAAAAGACAAGGCATGTTTCCGATAACCGGTAAAACCTGTAAGAATACTTGCATTGAAACGCGAAGACAAATATAATGCAAGTATTCATAAGACCTGGATATATCTTATCAGGTGCGGCAACACCATACATCTCCCTCTGTCATATGATTTCGGATTATGACACCTTGTATGACACTGTCATTTGAACTTTAAGATCATAGGCTGTTGCAATGTGTGAAGGCAATTTATGAAATTATAGAAACCCAAACTATGCTCAACCATGGCAATGCCTCACTTTATTACATTCCTGATAAGATCTACCACAGGAAGTTTCACAATAAAAAACCAGCTGTCTCCTTAAGCTGCGACGGGTGCATCGCCGGTATCCTGTTCATACGTTTTGTGGGAAGTAACTAATATTAAAAGTAACCCACTATGGTTATTGACGATAGACATACTCAATGTGATTTCAGGGATCCTTGAACATATGCTTTTGACAACTTTAAACAGCTTTCAGAACAATGCACTACACATTTCTTGCTTTACTTACAAACACAAAATGCCCTTCGCATACGAGCTTTACATGTATTAGTCTCTCCAAATATATGCACATCTGAAAATGCTCAAGCTCAGGGCTTATATTTAGGATCCCACAGTATGGTTTGTGTCCGAAATACATATAAGGAAGAGGGAACATTAGGAAAGAAACTTCTCCTATAGCGATGTACCCAGGAAATTTTTGAGATGGGGTAAGAGGCAAGCTAGGAGTGAAAGACCCACGGCATCACTTTGCAGGAATTGTTAGAGATGTTCCTGAAAAAAATTGAACATTTTATAGCTAAAGCTTGTTAAGGCTGTTTCTTGAAGTTATTACATTCTACAGTCCTGACGTCTTACAAAAGTAGGTAATCTCGTTGTTTTATCATTTCGTGACCGGAACATGGCGCAACGGACTCACCCTACATAAAAAGTAGTTCTGTACATATAACATTGTAAGATTATATATGTATCCATTTTATTTTCTTTCTTCGTGTTATCTAACGGTGTGCAGCAGCGTGACAATTGTCTTTGGTACTGCTGAGTAGTAAATTGACTTATAAAACTCATTTAGTGCGAGTAGTACAGGATGGGTTCAAACGATAGGGGACTTTCAAATAAGTAAGTGGGGCAAATTGATAAAACAGTTTCTTTTGAATGATCGTTGACTTTGAAGAAGCAGTTATTAACAAAAAATCTGATTGTGCAGGTAGAGATAAATGTGCAAAGAGTAAATACAATATTAAAATCGTTTACTATTTAAAATATTACTAAGCTGTACCAAAATTGATATCGATTTACCAATATTAAAGAACATAACAATATAAATTCTTTTTTGCATGAAATTAAGTCCAATTTCTTTGGAGACTTTTCTATAGCTTTCGCCCGTTTAGAGTATGATCTGCTACTTCTCCTAGGATTAGGGCTCCACAATAATATCCTGATTCGAATAGAGATTGATTTTCTTTAATCACCAGGCTACTCTCGATAGTCTTCCAATACCATACTTTACTCAAAACAGTAAAAAATCATTCGAGAAGCACTCGTGCACTATGTTATCATGGAAGATAGGGTACGTGTCCTCCGTTTGGAAGGTTTTACTCTTCCGCTTCTATTACAGATATATTTAGCGACTAAATCTCGAATTTTCTTGTACTTTAGAGCGTAAATGCATGGGTTAATGATACACTGGACGTAAGGTAGCCAGCATATCACCGTGTCCGTGATTTCTAAGACGCAAGGATCTATTGCATCGGCTAATGTAGACCAAGTGACTAAACACTGCACAATTAGGAACGGTGTCCAAAAAAGGAAGAACATAATGGTCATGATAAGATTGGTCCATATCAGACGAAAGTTTAACAGAGCAGAGCTACTTTTTGAAGAACGTTGTGGCTTTCTTGATGAGTTCGGGCTTACTGCCCTCAACTTTGTTGCTTGATGCTTTGAAATGAGAAAAATCTTGCAATATGCTCCACATATGAACAGAATGGGTAACAATACATTCAAGAAGAGATACACAAGATAGAAGGCAGGAGGGATGGGGAAGCTGTAGAGACCTTTATCTGTACTACTTTGTGATGTTTGTAGCACGATTCCCCACATCAGAGCGTAAATCCAGCATACAATAGCTGCCTTCTTGATCCTATCCTCTGTGACATACGTTCCATAATGCATTGGAAATACGAGGGCAATAAGAATATCCCATGCTATAAGAACGAGGCTGAAAATGGATACAAGAAAGAGGCTAAGATAAAGCGAGTTCCACAATTTCAGAGCTGTCTCTTTGTATAACCACTTTGGAAAGTCCTTCCAATACAAAACGTCGAAGGGAATAACAATAAGCAAAATCAGTGTATCGCTTATCCCGAGATTTGCGATGAAGATGTTAGAATGCATCTCTTGGATCAACTTTCCTTTTACTATGGTGAAAAGAACCAACATGTTGATTGCAGTGCCAAGTACTATACATAGAAATAAAATAAACATTCCCAGTATCTCGGCTTCTCTTCCAAGTGGCGTGTCACAAGTATCGTTTGATGTTGTCTGGAGGGAAAACATGAAAGAAACTAAGTGTAAACGGTTCTGAATAGATCAATGGAAAGCAAAAATCATAGAATAAAATTTAGAACGAAGTAAGTATTTTCATGCAATACACATAACAAACTTTAACAAAAACGCTTTAAGGGATTATGAAGGAAGGATGGAACAAGCTGACTATAGGTGTTTTATATTTTGGATCTATGAATATTATAAAGGAGCGCATCAGCTTCTCTGTTTGCTCAGTATTCGTTTTTTCCCCGATTGACATCTAACTTTGTTTGCAACGTAAAACTTGATCTCCTGAGTCTCTTTATCGGGATCGAGGTGGACCTGGAGAATGTGAAAGCAAGACATTTTTGTGTTCGCCTCGGGGCGGGGTGGGGCAATCATCTGAACTTGACCAATTTCTTTTAAAGAGAAAAGAGGGGCCCCTGCACATTTTCTAGATTTCTGTCCTCCAAAGCCCTTATGTTGAGTCACTTTATAGGTAAGAAATACCTTAGAATACGAATGAGGTCACTAAAGTAGCATAAAAGGGTGATTACAATTTTATAAAGTGAGTGACTTTTGCCATTTTGCATACTATTTGTATATTTGTATTAATGTGGATTTTTACTAAAGGAAGTGATATTATGGTCGACACGAATCGTGCATTGGAGCTTGCAAAGATGATAAAAAGGGCCTGAAGAAAACTCAACCCAATATAGGCACTGTCGTAATGGAATAAATTCAATATTTGATAAGAAGCTAGAAGGATAGTAAAGAATTTTTGCTTCTTAACATGTGGATGTGGAAAGTCTCCTATTATTGATAATAGGCCGTAGGCGAGCATAACCTCGGCATTTTCCAAATAGTAGAAGTCAAGAATTCCTCCATTCTGCTTTTTACAACTTTTAAAATTTAAGATTTTGTTCTTTTTTTCCATTATTATATTATATTATATCTTCTATTTATATAGCTGCTTTTCCAAACTCATTCCTGCTTGCTTTTTAAGCATAGAAGCATACGTTGTTGACTCAGGAGAGACAGACATAACCATTACTTGTCGGTATCGTGCCAATGACTGAACAGGGTGATGCTCAAATTTCATTTTCATACACTTATGGTATTACTGATACGCCTATCATGCTGCTAATTTGATTCCTGCTGATACACGTACCAGTGTTTTCCGATGGGAATCCACCTTTGACATATAGAACCTACTTGTGACAAAAAGGTGTATTATGTGAATTCAGCTCGACCAATTTTGGCAATGTTGGAACGTTGGAAAGTTGTAAAGTACTGTCAAACAAACCTTTCGCCTCCCATTGTTTTAACCAAGTTTTAAATGAAGTGTCTCATCCATTTTTCCAAAATTAAAATCGTGATAAGGCGTTTTTGTAGCCTAATCATAAGAATTTGTAGTAATATTTTCTCAAAGAATTTGATAGGAAAATATTTTTGTTGGTTTTGCTAGTTTTACTCGTCATCAATAGCACCTGTCTGTAAAGAAGATTCTATCCTCTTTATTGGAAAACCTACATAATATTTCCAGGTATTGGTTATGAGAAAGACAAAACTGCAATTAATAGGTACTTTCAGTTTTAACTGAAAAAGGGATGAAGGTTTTAGTAACAGTGTCCTTCATCTCATGTGAGAATGGTAGCGCAATATAATTTGCTTGGAAGTAAAAAACAAATAAAAAACTTGGCCTTGTAACTACAATTCGCTACTATAGTAGTGTACCTTATACCAATAGAGGATTTGAAAATATCATGTTTGAAAAGATAAGAGAAATGTGAGTAGTAACTACTGGGATTCAAACCAACCTACTAGTAGACTAAAGAACTATGTTATCATCGGGCCGCCATAGCTCAGCTGGCAGAGCAGGACACCACAACTGCGTGTGTTCCGGGTTGGAAGAAATGATTATATCTCAGAAACTGAAGTTGTAGGTCAATGTTTTAATTTGTATTTCGTTTATCTAGGTAACAAAATATAAATTTTGAGTGTTCATACCTGACAGGAACCTTTAAGGTAAGTAAGAAGCGTCTGGCTAAACTTTATAAAGTATGCAAAAACAGCCGTAAAGCCACTACAAGAAGAGCGTATTGGTTTGAAATTCACATGTCTCAGCACGAGTATGTATCTCCTAGGGTATTTCCTAGACAATGGGGCTCGGAAATTGAAAGAAGAAGAAATCGAAAACAGTGCAGTTTAAGAGATTGTATCAATTATTTCAAGAAGAATTCTGTTTGCAGTTTTTAAAAGCCAAGTGACATTTTCGGTGAGAAGTGACATGTGTTGACAATTACCAAACCAATTCATTTAGGTTGTTTAAAAAGGTGAATTCCTCTTTACAACTTGCTGTTCTAGAAGTTAACATTATAAAAATAGTCAATTCGCTGTTCATTTGACAGAGGGAATTTGTTCCCAACTTTTCAATATCACAAGTGATGAAAAATGTATTACCCATAATAGTATCATGCTAGATACTATCAGGGACTTGTTACAATCCTCCACTATTCTGTTAAATCTTATTGAGAAATGTTTGGACCTTCGGTAAAAAATGATTTACTCTTACCAACGTCATCCTATTAAATTGTACATTTCAACTCTCAACTATAAAAAGTTTTGACTTTTTATAATGCAAATAAACTTTCAAAAATTCTGTTCCTGCTTCCTTTAATTCACCAGGGTGTTTAAACCATCAAGTTACCCCCTTCTTCCTGGGTCATTTTTTTAGAAGTTAGTCAGCAAAATTTCCACAGCACATCTACAGAAATATATGTTATTTACTTTCAGCTAAGTAGGAGTGAGGTAGGTGCCGTCAAGGAGCCTACGATAATTTCACTCATCTCAGTTCTATATTGTGGCAGAGGGTAAACAATTTCGAGAAATAATGTGACGAGTTGACTATTTCCTATGTAAATCATTATGCATTGTTTGTCGTGAACATACATATATATCCTACAATTGCTTAAATGTTTATCAACTTACGCTACTCCATCTTGATCTTTAAAGTAATGCGAATAGTTTATGTTTGATGAAGCATAGTGACGAGTTTCATCAAAGTCTGCATCGTCAATATTTGTAAATGAAACTTCAAAAAGTTCATTGATTTCTTGATTGATGTCTACGCAGGCTAATTTCGCTGATGCAGTGTGTATTCTTTTGAGCAAACAACAGCTTTTCGGTAGCCACTATCTTGCTTATGTCCTGACAAACAAACACATTTTATTTCAATAGGCATTTTCTGTAATTTAAAGACAGTTACTTCAACATTTAAGTAAATATTATGTGATTTTGATTACAAATTCGTTATTAAAATGTTTAAAAGTATATGATGGTTATTAGTGTTTGTGTGGTGTTCCCAGAATGACATCAACTGCACCAGCAATGTCTCTACCAGGGACGTGCCGTTAATACGCATGCAGCAGACAAAAAGGGCGTGGTCATAACAATATGAAATATTATTAATCAATAGAATAAGGTAACAAAGCCCATATGAGGATTCGTTCTGGAACTAATCTACTTGTATCTAAAATCGAGTCTTCTATATTTTTGTATAAAGTCCTCTATTACTAAAGTGTAAAAGTTCGATTTACTTCCTAACTTGCGAAGCAGTTCCTTCTCTACCGCAATCATCGCTAAACTTGACAGACGATTGTCACTTTGTTTGCTTCGTGCGAAGGATTTAATTCTTCGTAAGGATGAAAACGATCTTTCGTAACTAGTGGTTGAGTAAGGAATAGTAGCGACCAACGAAGCTAACTTTACCAGTCACAAAGTTCTATGTCGGTCATTCTTTGAAGTAATTCTATGGTTGATAGGCCTTGGAAGTGCTTTAACCGATACACAACCATTAGCTCAGTAGCCAGGCGATATTTGTCAAAAATTTTAGGGTACGCCGATTCAAGAGAAAGGAAACACGTTACTTTTCCAGATACCCC
>JAAAKL020010365.1:0-14415 GCA_010016065.2 Carybdea cf. marsupialis auct. non (Linnaeus, 1758) | reverse complement strand
ACTTGACACTGTATGAATTTAGTAGAAATATCCAGAATATTTAGGCAAAACTTATTCTTTCCTAGGAGAGCAATATCAAAGGTACGGGAGGCTGGAATTTCAAGCCAATGTCTAAATGAATTGTGACATTTTGTATCAAGAGCATTTTTTACCTAGGTGATATCAATATCACTGATAGTTAGATGCCATGAAATTTTTATAAAACTAAGAGTTTATTTTTTGGATGCAATGGAAGAGAGTCCAGTGTAGTTAATGTTACATTGACAATATCAACGAGGAGTCTCTTATGATCACAATTGTCCATTTCAAAATTAAAATATCTTCCAAAATATTTGAAACTGTCTTTTAACTGAATAGCTGGTACCCAAGCGCGGATCCAGAGGGGTGGGCCCGGGGGGCCATGGCCCCCCAAACGTTAAAATTTCAAAGTGTCAAATTTCGAGTAAAAATCTTTCAAGACATATCATATAAAATAGGTAGATGAATAAGATAAGAAAAGTAAACACATAAACAGATAGATATAATAAAGAACTGTTGTATGTACGTACTTAACAAATTAGATTACATTACATTTGATTGTGAACCTACTTGCAAATCAAATGATCTTGGAGTGTAAATGAGATTAGAAAAAATTTCAAATGATCCCCCCCCCAAACTCAAACGCTGGATCCGCCCCTGGTTATGAGGATTGCGGTACCGAGATAGGTAGACGTTCAGGCATATCGAGTATTTTGATCAGTGAAGAAAAGACTTGCAACACGGAGCAATGCACGTCCACATGCATATTTGTACAAGAAACCAACGAAGGCCTTTTTTTAACCTGCAATCAAATTTTGTCAAAGACAAATCACAGTAACAAGGACGAAAGTGTGTCAGTTTGAGTTTTATAGAATACCACCACCACCGGCCACCACCACCGGCCACCACCACCAATGGGTCAGTGTTGCTCAGTATAATGGGCTTGAGGGTGTCCATACCAATTTTTGAGCCCTTGCTTAATAATCCCATGGAGTTCAGGCCCACCATGGTGACGTGCTGCCTGGAGATCAACTCCAGCGTGGCTAATCTTTCGTCGTCAGAATTCTATGGGTCCAAGGAGGTCATCCCTCAATTTTCGTGTAGATCCGTCAAGAAATGAAGGAGTAGAAACAGAACATACAAACATACAAACATATACACATAAATACATACATACATACATACTCCCTTTTATTGTTGCAGACTCATACCCCTAGGAAAATGCTAACTTTTTATTTTTACATTTATATTTATAATTATAATTATAATTATGTTTATATTTATATTTGTAATTATAATTATATTTATATTTATTTATTTATATATATGTGTGTCACGCATGAAGAAGGTTCTTTAACCGAAAGCTTTGAATCGAGCCTCGAGGTACATTTTTGATTTTCTATAGATTTTAATGTCGATTTAACGCGGTTTTTAGTCTTAGAATCCTAAATATAGCCTAAATCCTAAATTTTCTGAAGCGCTATCTATGGGACATTACACATGAACAAGACCCTTGCACGCAGGTTATTTCAGCCAAGACATTTTTATTGTCAGGCGGCAATGATGATAGTACAAACGGCCATAACTTCGTTCAATTTTTGGATTACTTTTAACCCGTCGATGGCAAATAGGATCAATCCGTCAGCACATAGAATGATCTTATGGATTGAGGGAACGGGTCGTTTCACAAATCATTGTTCTATGAAATAGCTAGTATGTTATGAGACGCTGTTCGCAGTGTCCCAAATTTTTATTCCTGAAGCTGAAATCACACTTTGCATCTAGTTGACTTCAACCTCACTCACCCGTGACGATTTTAGACGTCAGTTTGTTTGAGACGTGAGATCAGAATTTTTTAGTCGTACACAACTTCCTGAGTCGCCTTGATCTTCTGGATTGACGGGACGGGTTGTCGCGCAAGTCATTGTTTTGTTGTCAACTATGGGGCTATGTGACCAGTATGTTATGGGGCTCTGTTCGCAGTGTCCCAAGTTTTAATGCCTTAAGCTGATATCACATGGTGCGACAAACCTCACTCACCCGTGACGATTTTGGACGTCAGGTTGTTTGAGACGTGAGATCATAGTTTTTGAGTCGCACACAATTTCTTGATTTGCCGCGAGTAACGAAAGCAATGGCGAAAGTTTAGTAAAGCGGTCATAGGTTGTGGATCCATGCTGTCTAATTTCAAACTGTTACAGGGTAGTAGTTTTACGAACTATTTTCTGGCTTTTGGCAAGGCGGTCATATTTTTTGAAACTGAAATTTATTATTTTTTAAAATTAAAATTTAACACATTTTTTTTTAAAAAATGGAAGTATTTACTGTACTTAATTTGCGATCATTTGATGGAAGCTGGGCACAGACTTTTAAAGAGATCTTATCCAATCAAGCATCTTGCGAACACGAGTTAAGATTTCGTTAATTTTCTCCCGATCAATGCTATACCACGAACTCGTATTTGAACTATTTCGTTATGCTAATTCAACGGAGATCGCTCATAGGGAGCCGATAACAGAACAAGTTTATGGTGCTGGTCTTGTCGCATAGTTATAAGTGGTTGCTTTAACTCGGCATTTTCTCAGTTTCTTATCTGCGCAAGTCAAGTTGTTTTGGTGGGAAGACTTCCAGATACGTTAACCGAATTAACCGCAATGTCGCAGCTTTCAGTGGCAAACCATTATCTCCGTACAAAACAACCCACCCCGAGACTGGATCTCATGTGGAAGAGGCCAGAGCATCCGTCACAAATGCCAACCAATCAGAAAACTCCTCCAAAATTGTAAAGAAAATTACAATTGAAATGCACATACACACGTCTGAAGGAAACTGCCACGAGCACCCAACCAGCTTTTCCCGGCTCTGCGTACGTAGGGGTTTGAGAGGCCAAAGATACTCAGCCATAGGGCATGAGCCGCCGTGGTCTAGTGGATAAGTTTCTTGCCTTCAAATCCCGGGTCAGGGTTCAAATCCCGGAAAGGCAATTGGTGACGTCAGGAAGGGCATCCGGTCTTAAAGTGCTCTATGCTCCAACAAGTCCCATGTACATGGGCACCGCCATAGCCCCTGAAAAGGGGAGTGCACGGCGTTAAAACCGCATCATCATCATCATCGTCATCATCATCATCATCAGCAGCAGCAGCATCGTCATCATCAGGGCAGGTGTTGCTTGACAATACTGAAGTGTCTTTTAACGATCGCTTCGGTTTTATAAGCAGGGCTTAACTTTCGTTTCGTTTGCCAATGCTAGGTACAGTCTTTATCAAAGAAGGAAAACCATTACGTTACAGACAAACCTGTTATGAGGTAATGCCATGTTTGCTATTTGTATTTCCATATATGGAAATATATGGAAATTAACGATCAGTGATATTAACGCGAATTATGAATATCCGCGTTAAAGTCATATATGTTAATTGAAAAACTTTTAATTATTTTTTTTACGGGTTGAAGGCCGAAGCCACTACTTAGGAACGGGTTACTTTATGCGATTTTACGAGCCACTTGCAGTTTTTGTGAGCCACTGGAAAAGTAGCCTGATCGAATACGTTTATATGTAAAAAGATAGCATGAAATGTACATTTCAAAAATGCCAGTTATGTTGTTCCATGACACAGCTGGGTATGACATTTCAGCCCGCCCTTTTCCGCTCTATTCAGACTATTGCACTCGGAATTCAGCCCACATCAAGACACGAAAACCACTTTTTTTAGACAGTAAAGAGTATTTCTTTTCATTGAGCATTTTTGGTAAAACCACGTCACCTTAGTGGATCCCAATTGGTGCATAAACACAGCATGAAGTGTGCATTCCAATTTCCAATTGGCTCGTTCCAAAGTACAGCTAGGTTTGCAGTTTAAGGCGCCTTCTTCGACCCAACCTTGACCAGTGACTGGTGGGAGTGTTAAGACAAAAAAGCTTTTAAGTACAACAATGATCTGGTTATTTCTTTTAAAGTTTAAAAGGGCTATTCCATCTATTCAAATACAGGTGTCATTAATTTTTAATAAAGGCTGTCTTAGCGGAAGAATTTCAATTTTTAACGGAAGATTTTTTTTCCTGGTCTCAACAGGTATTAATGGTTGATATAGAGAAGAAAGCTGTTTTGTTATTATACGTGCAATTAATTCATTAGCAGTAGCTGAAGTTGATCAATATTTTAAAGTTTGTCTTATTTAAGGCAGCAGAAGCTTCACAATGGATCGTATCGTTGCCATCGCTTTCCATTGCACATATGAAACAGCGATCGGTGTTGTGGACAGTGTCCAACGGAGTTCACCAAGTCTAGTAAGCGCTTCCGATGTATTGTTAACGATCGTCGCGTCCAAAGAATCGAGTATTCGAGTTTGACGTCATAATTATGTGAAAATAACAAATTACTTGACTGTTTGCCCTCACTGCGGTCATCTTATTGATAAGGAGAGTCACTTAAAATATGATAGCGATATCTTGAACAAACATCGATATGCACCAGAAAGTTTGGAACATTCCTGTCAAAACATGGTCGCGTGTTTAGAAACTGGGCATTTCCTTTTGACCCTCTGCAGATTTTGGTAGACGCTCCTCGTAGTTGAAACGAGTCTTGGACATGATAATTTTTAGAAGAGAGGATTTGAACATATCAAGTTGGAAGAGATTTCAGAGAGAGTGGAAATGTCACTACCGGTATTTGAGCCGGGAACCCACGCATTCGGGGCTTAGGTTAGGATTTTCGGAAAGTAGTTGAAATGAACGTTGGACATGATAGTTTTGTTCTGGAGATGAGAGGATTTGAACATATCAAGTTGGAAGAGATTCTAGAGAATAGTGAAAATGTAATCACCGGCATTCGAATCATGGTTAGGTCACATGGCACGGAAAGGCTGGTTTCCAAAATATCATAGAGCTGGATGCGATGTCCACCGGTTGAGTATACTGGTAGTAATGTGGCGACTAGAGAAAAGTGAAGTATCGATGTCCACCGGTTGAGTATCCTGGTATTAATGTGGCGACTAGAGAAAAGTGAAGTATCGATGTACACTGGTGCAGTATCCTGGTGTTAATGTGGCGACTAGAGAAAGGTGAAGTGTGGATGTCCACCAGTGCAGTATCCTGGTGTTAATGTGGCGGCTAGAGAGAAGTGAAGTATGGATGTCCACCGGTGCAGTATCCTGGTGTTAAAGTGGCGACTAGAGAAAAGTGAATTATGTTATCACCGGGTCACCATAGCTCAGTTGGTAGAGCAGCACGCCGCGATTGCGTGGTTACCGGGTTAATTTTTGTTTACTGTCGTTTGATGGTTGGTTTACAATTGTGATTCAGAAAAGGAAATTGGTTCCCAAGAAATAAGTTTTAGGATGCCATTACTTTATTACTCTGTTTTTGGTCTGTCATTTTTATAAGTGAGGACTTGTTGCCATCGAAATAATCTAGCACACTCTGTCTCATTTAGGCTTTACCATGCGGTTTGGAAGTGTTACGTAACAATTTCGAACATTTTTGAATTAAGGGGAAAAACTCAATTTTCGTGTTACCCTATTAGTGAGAACGTCAATGGCCAAAATTGAGAGTAATACCCTTTCCCAGCAGGGAGATAGCAGGTTTCAAAGTTTTGAATCTCCCTAGCAAAACCCTATTGTTTCATGCTGGTTCCTAACTTAAGGAACCAAAGAATATCAACAGAGTTTTAACCAGAGATTTTTTTGAGATTCAAACGCCTCTAATTTAAACACTATCTACACTACAGGTCTGCTACTTTGGGAAGGAGCCTATTCTAAGCTTTCCTTTCGATATCTGGAGTCAGGGTGGTACTATTTCTAAAACTTTTGATTTGTGACGTCATCACTTTCCCTCCGCATTGGCAACTGCCTAATTGCGACCTGCCTCCCTGATGCAACGAGACCTTGTTTTTCGGTGACTTCATGACTATTATTTAAAGGGCGAAATTTCTATTCCACCATCCTGGGTAACTGTCTCCCTTTCCATCTGTTAGTGCTCGCATATGCTCACCTCCCTCATGACCTCCTTAACAAAACACCTCCCTCTATTCCTTGGCTTTCATCTGCCTCCCCACTCTCTACTTTTGTTGCATCACACTACGCCGCTCTTCAGCAACGTCTCCACACTTAACGTTTACTGGTATCTGTACCCTACATGAAATCAATGGCCTGTTATCACCAGATGTGGAGGTACCACATTGGATTATTTTCTTCTCTTTGTAGTAGAAACTTGACTTGCGCTCTGATAAACTTGAATTACACTCTAGACCGAAAGAATCCATCGTAATACATCTTGACATTTTTTGCCGTTGTTATGAGGTTTATTTTGATTCTCCTTAAACTTGGTGTTCGGTCTCAAAGGAACTGCCATTCCTCGTGCTATTTTTGTCGCTGTGTCATTTTGAAATTAGACATGTGCTTTAAGTATGCTTCCTAGATAGTACAACATGTCAACTTAATACAGCTGTCTCCCTCCTTCTGTAAAGTTACACCAAGGCTTATCTTGTGCCTTGTCAATCCTGTCACGAAGCATTGTCAGTATGTTTCTGTCGTTCTTTGACAAGCCCATAGTCTCAAAGTGATGTTGTCACTCGGGTGAGCAAATCTTGTTCCCTTTCCTACATGCAGCTTGTAATAATAATGAACCTTTCGGATTACCTCGGCCAAAGTGTGTCGTGCAGGTAGTCAATTAAGAGTTTAGACAGTATCGTATCTAGAGATATTTTTAGGGGGTTGGGCATGACCCTGGATGATGACGTCACTCACCTGATAATATTGCAAGGCGAGCCGTGTCCGAAGTAGATTTTAAAACCACTTTAAAACGCAGTTAGACTCAAATTGTCAAGTTACTGAATGCAAGTATATCCCTTGAGAAGCTAATAAGTACTTGAAAAAGAGTCGAGACTTTCGGCATTGGCCAGAACCCCCCCGAAAGACTACCCCCTTCAAAGAAAAGATGCGACACTGTGTTCAGATTTTGTCGCTCAAGCCTTTAATTCGTCAAGAGTAGTCTTTGCAGAAAGTTGTCGTCTCTGTGCAATTGCTTCCAAAAATCGCTTTGTGTCTTGCATTATAGCATGAAAGAGCGGCTGCTGTGTCTGCATACACAAAATGGGGGTGGGGCATGTACACAGACTGCACTACTGCAGTAGTTTTGCCCTCAATCAGGCTTGTTAGTTCTTAGTTCTGTCAAGTATCTGGATTGATATGGTATACTCAGGGTTTATTTTCAGAGATGGAGCAGTATGATTGTGTTCTGTTTGTGTGCCTGAGCTTTTACTGCCAGTTTCTGATTGTTCACCGAGTATATCTCGTAGAACGGGGCCAGTATCGTCTCCATCTGACAACGATCTGTTCAAATATGACTCTGCATGACAGAAATACGGGAGTTGAGCAGATTTTGTGAGAAACTTTTCTCGTGCAGCAATGTAATTGGTTGATTGATGTTGTTTGATTGGGATACGTCATCGATGTATTTTGTGTTAGTGGCAGCGGATCTGTTTAAGTGTTAAAAGCCGTA
Source organism: Carybdea cf. marsupialis auct. non (Linnaeus, 1758) (assembly GCA_010016065.2). Lineage (NCBI taxonomy): Eukaryota > Metazoa > Cnidaria > Cubozoa > Carybdeida > Carybdeidae > Carybdea > Carybdea cf. marsupialis auct. non (Linnaeus, 1758). The sequence goes on along the minus strand of JAAAKL020010365.1, from coordinate 6,900 downwards.
GTTACTCCTACTACATATACACGGACACATTTATTCCATTTCGTTTAATGGAGTTGTATATCAGAATGTGACGTCAGTCTGGCAAGTGGCAAATGGCAGAAAGGACACTGGACGGTTTCTGTTGTAAACGAATCACCTTAGACACCTTATAGACGAGGCTTTTGCGAAGCTTGCACGTGTGTCTCGGTATAAAATCTTATTTTAAAAACGTCAATAAAGCTGTATTGCCGCTTATACCTTTCCTCTATTCTGTGGGGTTTTTTCCTACCTAGTTTGGTATGGAGAATGTTTCTGTGGTAGGATTGTATTATACAGCAGTGAGAGTATCGAAGTTCTCGATTCTTTGTCTTTCTCTTCCTTTCCTTCCACGGCCAAGAAGTAAAGAACAATGCGATTCTTAGTAGGTTGCGGGCCCCTAAACATTGTTCTCCGATATAAGGTCCATAGAGTGCAGGTCTTAGACCCCTGCTGTATGACTGCCCTCTTTTTCGTTTCAGTCACGACATTTGCTGTCACATAGTGTAAGCATTTAATTTGAAACTTTCATTTCAGGTTTTACCACTGATTAAACATATCTCTTATTGTCGTAGTTGAACACCTTGGTTTGAGACATCTTATTTCGTGGTTTTATTTTGGCCACAACTAAGTGATATGGTGGAGTTTATTGAAGAAAGAGAAATTCTTTTTCTCGCCGGTCGTATCTGCAACCACCGTGGACAAGATTCCGAACCTAGAAACCACCAATACTTACACACTTATCTTTCATTGGTTAAGAGAAAAATTGACACTCGATCACGAATCGGTAGATAAATGATGAAATAGCACGGTACGAATAATCCTATCAGTCCCCTGCTGATTCGATACATTGCCTCGTTTTAGTTTAAAATTTGGGGATAAAATGTTTGTCATAGTCCTCCTGGTTGCAGTTTTTTATAAAATTTGACGTGTTCAACTTCGTCCAGCATTTAAAATTTTATGTGTGATAAATTCTTGTTCCTTTCTCAGTAAGTAACAACACAAGGGTGGCATAGTGGTTGAGTGTCAGACGCAGAATCTGAGGGTCGTGAGTTCGAACCGACCCAGATAGGACAGGGCGGGGACTGCAAGCACGAGTCAATTGTCATCTGAACAGGGGAAGTTCCTAGTAGTAAGTAGTGGCTTCGGCCGTGAACAGGGTGGAAAAAATAACAACAAAAATACCCACAACAGCTTAGAAAAAGGATTTTCGACGAAATAACATGATAATAATGTGCAAACAACTGATCAGTCAAAAATTGGGTCGTGTAGTTGAGGGGATTGAGTCACAAACAACTACTACATAAACACCAATAAAGTGATAATTCATCGCTGTGGATGAAAGAAGACAAGATCTCCAGCGTGACAAACCATACTTTTAGGCTAAGGATGATTCAGGATTTAGGATTAGGATGATTTAGGATTAGGATGATTTAGGATTTAGGCGTAGGATGATTTAGGATTTAGGATTAGGCTTAGGATGATTTATGATTTAGGCTTAGGATAATGTCGTTGATGATTTGGTTAGCCTGATTAACGTATTGCTGCACCGTGCAATGATCCTTTCTGAAAATGTCGAGGGGGACAGCTTTGTGATGGATGTTCTTGAACAGAAGAACCTTCCGGATTGCGATTTGCTTGAATCTATCAACGACACAGGATTTATACTCATCTCCCTCTTCTCTCTATCGTACGTAATTGCTAGCCCGAGAAATGCTGCCTCAGTATTTATACAGTAATGTCCATATGAAGCTGTGCAATTGGAGAGCAAACTTTCCAGGTACTTTTCCAGATACCCCCCACCACTATTGTTCATAACTGCACTGAAAAAAAACAACCCACCACCTAACCCTATCCCAAACTAAACCCTAACCTAAACCCTAAGCCCATCATCGTATCATCCTGTAACGACCTTAATATGAGCTCAAATTTATAGTAATGGACAGAAAAATATTATTGGCAGTGGTATTCGAACTTGGATATGCCTCCCCTCGAGTAAACAGAAATTTCATTTTGCCACATTTGCTAACAGATGCCGTTTATGGTTTACCGCATATTGATCGTTTAATAGAAAAAGAAATGAATGTCGTTATTGGACGATTTAATCCAAGGCAAATTAAGTTCATGGTTGACTGAAAGATATTGTTCTTTGATGCACGTGGCAGAGAAGGACTTACGGAGTACTTAAGTAGTACTTAAGGGTAGATTTAAAGACTAAATAGCTCTCATTCTTGGATTTGCCAGAACTGCAAGGTAAAATTCTACTATTATTTTTTTAAATCTTTCCAATACGTTTTTCAGCTTATCCAGACAGAGTTTGTGGTGACTCACAGTTATTACCTTAAGTCATAACAAATGGTGACCCAAGTCAAGAACACGTTCTTGCAAACGCAAGACGCGGCACCGACTCTACAAACTCTCACACACTCTGTCTCTGTTACCCACGACGCCTGAAACTCATCTCGCACTTTACTGGAGTCGGGTTAGCTAACAGAGACACGCCAACTATCGAGCCTTATGCCTTCACCTCTAGCATGGGAGCTGTGTAGTGACACAATAGCCAAACAATAGACACCCCAAATTTCTCATTCTTGTTGTTATGGGACCGTAGCTTAGTGGAAAAGAGTCGTCGTTGCGCAACTACGGAGACAATACCTCTCACCTTCTCACCATCCTCCTGTTAGATAGTTTCTATCAGTCAGCTTTGTGAACATATCACAATTGCTCTCCAGCGACTTCTGTCTTCATATAGTTCTTCTTCTTCGACACAGGCTGCATTCGTTCCTCTCCTGCTGAAAGCTTCGTTCACTCTGTCTACCCATCTCTTTCGTGGTCTTCCAACTGACCGCTTTTTTGTTGGTCGCTATCTTTTATTTTTGGGGTATTCTTCCATCGTCCATCCTCATGACATCCCCATCTTAGCCTTGCTTCTTCAACAACATTTATCAATTGTTTAACATTCAGATCGGCTCCAATTTGCTCATTCCTAAGTCTGTCTCTCATTGTCACACCTCTGATTGTTCTTAAAACTTTCATTTCTACTTCTAGTAACTTCGATTTATTTTTAGATGTTTGTGTCCAGCTGTCTGATCCATATAGCAAGATTGGCTTCAACACTGTACCATAGATGGTTATCTTAACCTCTTTAGGTACAGCCTTTTCTTTCAGCAGCGGCTACATCATTTGATACAATTTATACCACGATTGCAAAACTCTGTGTCAGCGGTAATAACAACGGCGTACAACTACAACTAAGATGACGATAATGCGCTATACCTCTAGAGACCAGACTCAAATCTCGTCGATACAGACGAGGCTAGGGTCGACCTTTTGCAGGTTAACAGATCCCATATGGACATATGTTCGAAGCTTGTTTGTGTTTCAGGCACTCATTTGGAAGCAAATTTCTTTGTCAACGTGATAATTATTACCACATTGAAAATTCTGGATCAAAATATAGTACTGCCCATACCATCTGGCCTTTCAAATGCGCTGCAAACATTTAGTGAGAAGAGATAACCTACCAGACCTTACTCAGCTGGCTTGCTGTTTAAGTGGGATAAATATTCGATTCTCATAATCACAATCAATTGCCTTGTGAGATTTATTTGTGACAATTAGTGTTAAGTTATATTAAATTATTAATTCTGAGCATGCGCTCTAAAGTTCATTTTGGATTAAGGAGTAGCTTTTATGGATGCCTTTTGTCCTCTAGTAGTAAATCGAAGTTTTCAGAGAGTGCAGAGCTACGATGCTGTGTTCGAAGGTAAGGCCAAGTTTTCATTTGATTTAAGTAAAAGTTGCGATTAGAGGCCTAAGAAGATTAGTTTTGTTTACTTTGATAATTGCAAATATAAGTTAGGTTAGTAAGTTGGTGTCTTGGCCAGTTTGTAGTAGGTTACTCAACACGATACATTTGTCCCCTAGCAGGCCAGGCAAAGCGAAAAACGAGAAACCCTAAGGCCGCTTCAACACGGACCCGCTTAAACATCTGAACGACCGATTATGTGGACACGCGTTCGAACGGGATCTTCTAACCGTACATGATGTAAAATGGCGAGAAGAGTGTACTAGTTTGAGACTTGATTTCCTGCGTTTTCTGAACGGCAACGTGTAAACTGCTATGGTCGCTTACAAACTTGCACCTTACCACAAGGAGGTCTAGATGAGTTAGAAGAGAGAGTAAGATAATACATTAAGGCTTTTGATGGTATCAATTGTTCTCTTGAATTTGAGAAATTCAGTGAAACCTCTGAAATCAGATTTTCGTACGAGTGGATACTTTTCTAAGTCTTACACCTTTGTATGGTAAGTTATGGACGTGTTTTGTTTTTCGAAAAAGTTTAAATGTAGCGAACGCCTTGATATAGCAAATAATCATCCGCAGCGCCGATGGTGTCAATTATACAGAGGTTTTACTGTATCTTAGGCCGTGTTTTTAACCTATTTGTTGGAGTTTTGGGAGCGATTATCACGTTGCGTGATTCTTAAATTGTACATCGACCAATTTTGTAAAACTGAATGGTAACCTCGAAGCTATGCCAATTAACTTTCGCCAGTTTTAAAAGTTAAGACTCCAGTCAATTAGCTTAACAGCGGGGGGGGGAGGGGGGGCACATGAGACCCACTTGTCGGAAAAGCAGGTTTTGTAATCTGTCCAAATCTTACATTGAAGATTATGGTTTGGCTGAAGGTTATGTTTCCGGTGGTTTGAAGTCGTAAATTTTGTTGTTATGACTGGCCTTGTTGTTATTGGATCGGGAGTGAAAGGTTTAGAAGCTAACGTGTAAACAATAGCATTTGATTTTTTATTTCTTCTGCATTAGAAAGAGTTCGTGGTAATTGTTACTGTAGTTTTTAAATCGTTTCAGAACAGTTTGTGGTATCTTGATCAGTTTTGTACGCCCACAATCCCACTCTTGCAGTTTGAAAAGGCTGCCTAGGCCCCTGGGGAAGGTAAAGATTTAAACTTGGATTGATTGATTGATTTGTTTAGTTATTTATCAATTTATTTATTTAATTATTTATCAATTTATTTATTTACCAATTTAGTTATGTATTCATTTATCAATTTATTTATTTACCAATTTAGTTATGTATTCATTTATCAATTTATTTATTTATTTATCCATTTATTTATTTACCGATTTATTTATTTATGCAGCCAGAGAAAGGTAAGACTTGGACTTGATTGATTGATTGATTCATTTTCTAGTTCTTTATTTATTGATTAATTCGTTACTTTATTTATTTCTTTTATTGAGAAGGACATATCCAAATCAATTTATTTATTTATTTAGACAGGAAGTGTTATTATTTAATTAAGGTCGCCTTTATATCCGGCCAACTTTTTATAAAGGACTCTAACCGAGAGGTTGTGTAGCCATTTCTACGTAAACTATGTGACGTAGAAGCCCCCTTCGTTGCACTTGTTCTTTTCACGTAGCCGAGAATTATTCTGAAACTTTTAAATTCAGACCATCTCGCCATTTCACCCTACGCAAGACAGCAGTTAACGCTATGAAGATTCCAGTTCATTATCAATCCTTACTAAACATGCTCTTTTTTGCGTTTTCTCGTCAATTCGGCATCTTGCATCGTTAATGTCACCTTTTCTCACTGCTTGCAGCTCTTTTCTCACTGCTTACAGCTCTTTTCTCACTGCTTGCAGCTCTTTTCTCACTGCTTGCAGCTCTTTTCTCACTGCTTGCAGCTCTTTTCTCACTGCTTGCTACTCTTTTCTCACTGCTTGCAGCTCTTTTCTCACTGCTTGCAGCTCTTTTCTCACTGCTTGCTACTCTTTTCTGACTGCTTGCAGCTCTTTTCTCACTGCTTGCAGCTCTTTTCTCACTGCTTGCTCCTCTTTTCTGACTGCTTGCGCCTCTTTTCTGACTGCTTGCGCCTCTTTTCTGACTGCTTGCTCCGTACTCTCTGCACTCTTCCCTTCCCTCCCTGCTCCGTTCTCTTCCCTCTCGGTTCTCTCCATTTCCCTGTCTCTTCTCTACTCTCTCCTCCTTTCTGCTCTTGAATTGTTGATATTTTGCACTCCCGTTCTGATCTGTACCGTCACCTGTGGACTTTCAAACAGGACATCTTTGTTTCCTGATAACCAGAAAAGGGCTCGGAAAAGGTGCGACATATTATCGGAGTTATATGTACCTCTCAGTCCCTTGTGTTTTCAGAGAAGTATAGGCTGTGATGGGTATAGTAAGCAGCGTGAACTGACTCACAAAGTGCAAAATCAGCTGCCGCCGCAGTCTTTACGAGAAATAACAACTCCATACTTGCTCATCAAGTTGGAGTGTACGATTTAGGATATTTACTAAGGATTAGCGGTGTCTTTAGAAATCAAAAGACCTTCATCTTTGTTCATACAGTCGCTGTGTACTATCAGGTCCGCTTTGTTGAAGCCGACGAAGTCTTCTCTAAGCAACGTAACTTCATTTCAAAGAATGGCAGTTGCGATATAGTTGGGTAGACCATCGAAAGAATTTTGAGTATAAGGGTAGGATATCTCTTTAGTCAACAGTTTGTCATACAGTTACTTGTGGGGCGTCAGGTGTCACTGGAAACATTTTCTTAAACTAAAACGGCGGATTGGAGACGGTAAAGTATTCTACAGAACGCAACAGGGAAACGACTGATCGGATTCATAGTTTTAAGGTGATCTAGAGCTTATTTGAGCGGGAATCTTGGAGAGAGTCATGATGTCCAACACTAGTAGTAATGAGAGAGGTTGAGAGCTTATTTGAGCGGGAATCTTGGAGAGAGTCATGATGTCCAACACTAGTAGTAATGAGAGAGGATGAGAGCTTATTTGAGCGGGAATCTTGGAGAGAGTCATGATGTCCAACACTAGTAGTAATGAGAGAGGTTGAGAGCTTA
>JAAAKL020010364.1:0-14415 GCA_010016065.2 Carybdea cf. marsupialis auct. non (Linnaeus, 1758) | reverse complement strand
TTAGTCATATCTCTTGACAGGTTTTCTTACGTATGATGTTGAACATCAGATCAAAATCAAAATCAGGATTTCATCGATATATCCTAGTAAGAAAAGTTCAGTCTGCAGCACAAATATTTAGAATGATCCGTGTTCTGGTTCAATGTGAATATCAACTAAATCTATTTTTGTTGATTTGAGTAAAATTTAATGACCTTGATGAAACGAAAGTCGATTAAATAAACGGCCACTGTGAGTACCGACTACTAATTATTCTAAATTCCCAGAGCTGAGAAGAAGTAAGAATTGGTTGGCTTTAATCCGGGTAATGACACATGACCCGATCTACATCCTCTTAATTAGAAAACGTGTTGTTCAACTGTTTTTGCTGTGACAAATACTGTTCATCTGGAGACCATCCTATGAGCCTAATATTTTTTCGTGTTAGTGCTAAGGGGATGGCGTTAAGACTAGACAACAGTCTTCAATCTGTGACAATACGCAATGGTCGGATTTGGTCGACGTGTCTAACTAAGCACATGGTAGCACTTATCACCAATGACAACTCGACTGTTTATTTGGACTGTGTTTTGTGACGATAGGAGGGACTTAACAATGAGGGCTACAATAAACAAAAAAAATATTTCTATTCTCAGCTAGCAAAATCAATGATGGCCGCCATGATTCTTAAGCTGAACATGTCGCAAGAGATGTTCTGTAGATTTGGTTGTGTAAGGAAACTCGCCTAGTCTTTCATCCCGAGTACATGTCATAACTTTATTTTTCTTTCTCTTCTCGCTGTAAAGAAGAAAACTGTTTGGTTTCTTCTTATATGCTGTAAAGAAATTATTTTCAATTTTGAGAAATTTTATAAGCGTGTCCGTGAATAACGCTTTTGTTAAGGCACTTCGTTGAGAGAGAAGACTGATTTTTCTTTGGTTTCGCATTTTCTTTATCTTGATACGGTTTCAAAAACTTTGCATTTTAACGACATCACATTGGCCGAAAGAACTGACCAATTTAGATAGGTTTACAACGACAACGGCAAGCTGCTGATCAAAGTATAGGAGTTGCGACTTTCAATTATTGCCATAACATCTATTGACAAGTAAACACTTTTTTAAATCGGTTAATTTAATTTCACGAGTAAAGGTAATGTGTTCTGCTTGAAACTACTCCTCTATATATGCTTCTGTTGTCTTTATGGAAAATAATACAAGAGAGAGATCAAGTATTGTAGAGTACTACGTGACCTCATGTAGTGCCACCATTTCGCCCAACTAGATTCTGTTTGATTCTTACTATTGATAAAGAGGTGTGTTATATACCAATTATTGCAGATATACACGAGCGCTCTCTGATTTGTATGATTTCTCTGGTTTAATACTATTCGTCTTTCAGGATAATGTGGCATCACAATACAAGAAATTCTACCATGTTCCAGACTATTGCACCAATTCTTGTAGAAGGGGCATACTCTCTAGAAATATTTTGGTCAAACAAGAGCACTAACGGCCAAATTTAATTCAGAAAGACAAAAGTTCTTATGGCAATAGAGAACCTTTTCGTCGTTATAAGGAAAGACATATTTCCTTTAAAATGGGAACCTCTCTTCACAAACGTGGCATGTTGGGGAAAATTCTTATTCAAACCATATATATCATTTTTTATCGTCAGGTCTTGTATTTGTTTGATCCTAAATGAAACATCCTTAAAACATAGGTCACGAAGGGCAAGGAGAGGGCTATAGATCTCCAAAAATGATTAAAAATAATAAATATATTTGTAAATATGATATGTTGATATTTTGTTGACATGTTTGCATAAGACATAGATTCGCATAATTTTGCCTTTATTACGTTTTCCTCTGACAAACCATAAATGGCAGTATTAGATGAAAGGATGTAGAGGAACTAGTAGATGACACACTTGTATTAAAAGGTGATGGGTAAATGAGCCCTTAATTATTTACAGGTGAACATGAACATTAAATGCAAGTAATGTACAAGACAATTTCTAAACCATATAACCTGTCCATAGAAGGACTGCCTTCCAGTCCACCTATCTGTCCATGGCTCATTGAAATCTCTAAAGTATTGTCTCAAAGAGAGGTTTAAAAATTTGATGTGTTAAACGTAGTTATTCATAATTTATCTTTTTAATTCATTCTATGACACATTCTAATTCTATCTTCACAATAATATCCACTTTCTATAATGTATTGGCAGGGTGCCTCTTCTAACGTAATATTGGCTAACACTGTATATATCAACCTAGCATGTGTACTTATTGGTGAAGATTGGTTTCCAGGTCAACGGAAGCAGAGCGAAAATTAATACCTGTGCAAGAAAAATGCTTTGACAAGCAAGAGTATCCCCTAAAACCAGCTAGAAAGGGAACAACTCTTTCATTAGCAAGAACTATGCATAAATATTAAGCATGTCTGAAAACCCAAATCATTACAAAGATATGGTGGTTTCGGTGCAAAACTGTGAGCGTGCTACGTTAACACGACTTTCGTAAAACACTGGTCATAGTGTATAATCTAGTGTAGAAATCAACTAGTATTAGAAGTGACACTAGTGAAGAGTGAAAATGTAATCACTGGGATTCGAACCCGGGACACACGCATTCTCGGCGTGATGCTCTACCAACTGAGCTATGGTGACCCGGTGATAACTTAGTGCACTTTTTACTAGAGGCCACATTAGCTCCCGATATTCCACCGGTGGACATGGCATCCAGCTCTACGCAGTTCTGGAAACCAGCCTCTCCACGCCATGCGACTTGACCATGGAAGGCCAAATCAACCGTCCATCAAACTGTCCACAGCCCACTGAAGATAGAAAGTACAGAGAAGAGAGGATTTGAAGATAGCAAGTTAGAACAGGCACTTTCATTGTGACATTTTAACTTTTCACTAGTGTCTCTTATAACTTGCTATTTTGGAATTCTCTCTTTTCTATACACTCTATATCAACTAGTGTTGTAATTCACTAGAAATTGAGACGAAATGTTTTGTAACAGCTTAAAAAGAAGGCTATTGGTTTGGACAATTTTCTTATAAGATAAAACTAGGATATGTTTATACAAGATGAAATATTTTCCAAATGAAGCTTTTTTAGTGGCTCTTCCGATTTATGAAGGAGGGAGGGAGGGGATTTGTACCCTGAAGTCTAATCACAACAATAGTCGGGGAGTACATTGTACACAACGCTGGCCAGAAACCGCACATTACCTCATTTTTCTTCTTTCGCAGAGGCAACGGAGCACTTCATAGAACCTGGAGAGACACAACATTGGTTAGCAAGTGCCAATTATTCTTCGTCACTTGTGCACAAGATCAACTACGCCTGGGAGATTGTAGGATAAAATTATCTGTGGTTTTAGAAGAAAAGATGCGCCTTTGTGATTTAGCAATAACAGCTTTTATTGTTGTCAGTTCAACTTTAATGAATTAAGACATGACAGGCAACCTTTGGTGAATTGAAGATCTGCGAAAGGTCTTGTGAGGTCTTTTCTCACGATCACATATAGAATTTCAAGTAGGTCGTTATTTGTAATATTCGTAATTCATATGATGTTCAGTAAGGTACTAGGAAATCATTTTGCATCTTGTCTGATTACCAAAGGAATACGAAGTAAACTTATCGTCTAGTAATAGAATTGTCAAACTTTCGCCGCGTGCACGATGCAACCTTACAACAAATGAACATAAAAGGCCCCTTTGAATTTCTTTTGTCGGAATAAAACCTATCGGTTATTGGAGGAGACAATAATTCATAAACCAGGTAGAATGACTTTACTATTTTGAATCGTGGGAGAAGGTACCTATTCATTTCTCATATTCACTTTTAATAACACACTCTCATTGGTTCTAAATACTTTCGAAGTTTTGCCCATGTTCGGGCTTATTTCAAAAAGGGTACGGTTAGTAAACAATAATTTCAAACATTGCTCCCTTCACAACGAGGGATGAAATCTCCTTGTAAATATTGGTGGAGCAAACTCCTTTGCCTAGATTGGTATAGCAGTGGTTGGAGGAGGTGGGTAGTGACATAATATAGAGATTAATTGGTGGCTCACTTATCATGTTAGCAATTGAGACTAGCGTTTCCCATCATATGCAAAATGGAAGTATAGTGGACTGTACTGCCGCTATCTCACTGGCAACAAGAAGGGTCAAGGATAAATTACATTATCCTAAACCGAAAAGCAACAATTTCGCAAGATAACAATAACTGTTTCCTAAGAATAATCAGTTCCTCGGCCCGGAAAAAACTTCCTCCTAGTTAAATGTTAGGCCGGAAAATGAAAAACCTAAGTAACTCGGTGACGACGACATGTTAGGTACACTATTTTCTCCAGGAATGTTTCACTTTTCCTTTATCTAGCAGATTTGCATCACCTGTGAAAGGATTCATTTCTACCAAAATATATCACTGATTGATGGGCAACAACTCCGCTTTAGAAAAACGTTTTCAGCATCTATTAAAAGATACTGTGACGAAAATACATTTCCCACTACGCTACCAAGGCCGCCCCAACCTAGGAAGCTGTTAAAAGCAACTTGTCAGACCCTTTATAGATTGTCAGATGCTTGATAGAGTCTCCCCATTGTAGACAGGGAATGTTCAGTTGCCCTACATCCATCTGTTCGCATGTGACTAAAGCTGCCTCGGTTAGGATGTTCCCTATTCAGTTTTATCATTTATCTGATAAGTGAAAAAGATGGTTGTACCCTGTCATATTTACTTCAGACTGACTTTCATGGAAGCAGTGTATATTTAAACAAACGGATTAGAAAACAAATCGAGAAGACCATGATAACTCAACGTGATAATGTCCGTATCACATGTTGCGGTTGACTGAGGATGTCTCGTAGCCTAATAACATTATCACTCAAGGTCAAACGTTTCTACAGCTGTGGATGAACAGCCATTGCTGTTACTGATCTCGATCTGATAGAGAGGCTACATGCACTTACCGTCCCTTTCAATATTAAAGACGAGAATTTCTTAACCTTCCCTACTGATTACACGTCGCAAGAGTAAAAACGATCAGATGAAATGTGTTCCAAGTGGATTCTAAGTATAAAGTATACAGTAAGTGTCATTCATGACACAATGTCGTGATCGTCGGCCGCAAGTAAGGTATTATGAAGCGATGAAAAGAAGCTGAAGTGCGAGAGGATATGACTTTCCAACATGGGTCATAATGGATTGGTTTTCTATCATCACAATGTAGTGTAATCTACATTTCTCACTTTTGAGTCTCGTTACTTTTAATAGCCTACAGTTTAGGCTGACGATCATGCAAAGACGTCCATTGACCTCGATAGGAAGAAGATAGTGCAGATCACTTGAAACATTGCATGTCACCAATATAACACCAAATTGTCATTTGCATCTCACTCTTGTGTGTTTTGTTATATGTAATTGTGTAATGGTCACGAAGATAGCATGTTAGAATGTTCATTTAGCTGCGGCATACAAAGGACAAGAAGATTAGGCCTGCAAGGAACTGGAAAAAGATTATGAACCAAATTGTTAAGAACTACTGTTCCTTCCGAATACCACTCTATCAATTCATAACCTCATTGTTCTGGCATTTGCACCAACGCTTACATTGACGAATGCGGAGGGAAAGTGTGACGTCACGATTTTAAAAATGTTAGTGAGAACGTCAATGGCCAAAATTGAGAGTCTTGCTTTTTCCCAACCCCGAGATATCAGGTTTCAAAGTTTTAAATCTCTCTAACAAAACCCTGTTATTGATGCTGGATCCTAGAGATTTGACCAGAGATTTTTTTTATTCGAACGCCTCTAGTTTAAACATTATATACACTACAGGTCTCGTATTTTGAGAAACAGCCTATTCTAGGGTTGTCTTCAGGTATCTGGAGTCAAATTGTCCTAATTCCAAAATTTTTTGATTTGTGACGTCATCACTTTTCCTCCGCATAAATATAGTCTATGCGCCGAAGAAGTAGTTTACTAAGTAACCAAATTGGTTGCTTTCACGGAGTTCTAAATACGAGAACTCCTGTGTATCTTTATCAATCCAAAGAACGTCTTAATCACAACTCCTCTTCGCACAAATCTCCTTTACACTTCCTTGTTTCATGCTTATATACATGAAGAGGACTGGCACTAGTGAAGTATATATTATATAGACACCACAATAAATCATAGCTCCATTATGCAATTTAGTTGGAGCTCATCTTGTTAACTAAGGCTACAATCTCCTGCCTTACTACTGAAAAAGTAATACATTCCAGCATGTCTGACTCATTGTTGGGCTGTTATGACAACATTACCATAGCTTATGCGGGGGGAAAGTGATGACATTACAAATAAAAAATTTTGGAAATAGTAAGATTTGACTCCAGATATCTAAAGGCAACCGTGGAATAGGCTGCTTCCCAAAATACGAGACCTGTAGTGCATATAGTATTTAAAGTAGAGGCCTTTGAGTTTCAAAAGCCTATGGTCAAAACTCTGTTAAAATTCTTTGGATCCTCAAGTTAGGATCCAGCATCAAAAAGGTTTTATTAGAGAGATTTAAAACTTTGAAAGCTGATATCGCGGTGTGGGGAAAAGACAACACTCTCAATTTTGGCCATTGACGTTCTTACTAATAGGGCAACCTGAAAATTGAAGTTCTTTCCCATAATTCAAACATTTTCAAAATCGTGACGTCACACTATTCCTCCGCATTGTAGAAGTTGCTGATTAAATATCGCAGATAAGGGCCGTAATTATCTTTCGTAAGGCTATGATTTATAATTTTTACGTCTCCCGTCGTGAGAAATGTAGTCTCGTAACATCGAAGTGTTGATGATGAATAAGGAAAATTGCGAAGCCTGTGACGAAGCGCTCAAAGCAGATAGCAAACAATTTACTTCTTTCATCAATATATTCCTATACTATCATTACAACTACACATAAACTTCAACATTCTTTAACCTTAAACGATACTCAATAAACAACTTCTAAAACCAACTACAAACTTCTCAATATCAACTCCAGCTCAATTCCTAACCAACTCCTAATTATCTTCTCTACAACTTCTCTTTATCTCAAGCAAGCATGGGCCACATGTGTTGCACAGAACCACGTGACTGGCGACAACCAATGACTGATAACATACATACAAAGACACATGGCAACCAAAGAACAAAGCCTCTTCACACCCATTACGTTAATCCCTTCTATTGTTCAAGCTACAGAACGGCGGCAGAGAGTTTTTCAGCTGCAACTTTTAATTTCTACCAATATCAACAAGATCGTATGTTTTTTAGGGTGGCTATGAGTATAAAGGTTCCCCATTGTCTTGTCAAGGATGGTGTTGAATGATACTTATTCTTGTATTCTCTCACATCCAGCTAAGAAATAAATCATTTCATTGACAGAGTGTTCATTCTAGCATTTTATTTCTGTTCTGTAGGTGATGGAGGGAACAAATGAGTGACGACGTCAAACCACGATATTAACTAGTAACCTGAAAACTGCGGAGCCCTCGCTGCATATCAGGGGCATGTATTAATGCAACGGGAGCATATCTGCATTAAACATGAACTGGAAATATCGATACCAAAGAAACAGGATCGAGTTAGTACAAGACATGTTGCAGATATTTCAAAACATTGCACCATACTGTATAGATGAGTCGACTACATAATGTAATCTCTCCAGCACGATGATGTTAGTACAGCACCATAAAGTAGACATTTTAAAATATTGCACCGTACTGTATAGATGAGTTGACTACAGAATGTAATCTCTGCATCACGATAATGTTAGTACAGCACCATGATGTAGACATTTAAAAATATTGTACTGAACCGTATAGATGAGTCAATCATATTATGTAATCTATGTACTGTAATGAATATCGTGGTTGATAATTAATACAAAAATTAGTGGCCATAGTAGATATACTTGGCTAACTAAAAATACAGTATCGTATTATGAATGGGTAAACTCTATCTTCTTCCATGTTCCGCATTTTCTAGTGTTGTTCTTAAGGGAGCGAGTTGTGAATAATTGATCCTCAAGTCATCAAACAAAAGAGCGACGGTTAGGATAATTTCAATCACGACAATTGCGATAATTACAATCACGACAATTGCGATAATTACAATCACGACAATTGCGATAATTACAAGTACGATAATTAGAATTACAATACTTAAAAGTACGATAATTTACAGCAGGTCTTTGCCAGCAGTAGTTGCCTTGGTATTTCTTACAAATTTGCGCTAGCTTCAGTTCTGTAAACTTGTTGACTGTTCCCAACATACATCTCAAATCAAACGTCATTGCCAGGATTAAAGTAATCAACATATTATAGCATTATTTACTTTCAAGAAGCACACTAAATTGTATGTGTTGGTTTGATTTTGTACATAAAAGATCGATACAAAGAAAGTAACCCAGGAATTCAATGTAATTGCTTGCACTCATCGACAGATCATGACAATACGACACATCTTGCCTGGGTGAGAAATATTAGATCAAAAGGAAATAGGCTATTCTACAAATTCATGTTTTGTTCCTTAAACTCCTATGAAAACGAAAATTTTTATTGGATAAATAAGTGATATATCAAAATTAGCACCAGCGCAGGAGACAGGAAACGCAAGTAGGCCCAATTAGATGTACCAAAACGTATTTACGATACGTATTTACCCTTATCAGTTCGTGGTTATAGAAAGGCATTTCAGTCAGAGCAAGGGACGGGCTACTACATGAGGGGGTGGGCGCTTATATGAAGGGAGCATCTTACAAAATGTGACTTACTTAAGGAATGGGGCGTAGGTGAGGGCAGGGACTGATTCAGGGTGTTTAAATGAGGAAATGGGATTTAAGTAAGAGCAGCGTCTTTAAAGGGTGTGAATGAAGGCATGGCGCTGAGGTGAAGGCAGCGTCTCATATGGGATGGCTGAGCGAGGATATGGGGCTTAAATGGGGGCAGCGTCTGATAAAGAATGAGTACATGAGAGGGCCTTTTTAATGAGAGAGCTTATATTATAATCTTGGGTCCTGAACCATTTGATATCCTTTCATTCAAAGATTTGTATTGACCAACTGAATACGAAATGCCCCTGACGATCCTGCAATCATATAATCAACATTTGAAATATTCAAGTTTCTTTAAACACAGCATGCTTAATAAGTCTCATGTTAAAGTGGAGATAGGGTAGCGCGGATTTGCTTGGGCATTGATTGATATCAAAATTTGTGTTTGAAGCATTTTTGCGTACTCCAATGATCATCCAGTACTTACAAATGGACATTTCAGGGTTCGCTATGATAAACTTGTAGGCAATTGGAAATTCAATTTTCTGTTCATATTCGACACTGCGTGCTAATACAGTTAAATGTGATCCTGAATACCACAGGGGCTTTCCCTTGCAGATTCTTAAGAGAAAAGGAACTTATTGTATTCTTATCCAATTGTTCTTGGATATTTTCACTGAGCTGAACAGCAGTAGCCCTCAATGGATTTCTGTCTAATATATAGCTGTTGCTGTTGTTGTTGCTGTGGAACATGAAGGTCTGAACCGACTAAGAGAAATATTATCCCAGGTAATGGAAAGCTAAGGGAAGAGTAGTTGTTAAGTTAAATCGAATGAGTTGCATGAGGTGAAATTCAAGTGCTTAAGCTGTTAAGTTCGCAGGCGATGGGGAAACCCCTTGCATTTTTGACAATACGCAGTGACAGTGGATAAAATATGAAAGGGAATAAGTATTTCTAATCCAGTGAAAAGTGAAACTCAAGTGCTTTAAGGTGTCTTCTCCTACGGATTCTTAATAGGATATAAAATCGATGTGTCCTGATCCGATGTGTATCACTAAATCAAGATATTTGCATTGAAGGGAAATTTTAGAAGATAGTGTATGTATGCCATAAAAATGTGGTTATAATGATAAGCTAAAAAACTAAGAAATTTAAGAAAATTCCTCTGGATGATAACTTATCTAACCAAATACAGGGTGTGTTGCGGATTTTACCCTACAGGCTTTACATTACGGACTTTACATTACGGACCTTGCATAACGGGCTTTACATACCGGACTTTACATAACGGGCTTTACATAACGGACTTTACGTTACGGACTTTACGTTACGGACTTTAGGTTACGGACTTTACGTTACGGACTTTACATTACGGATTTTACGTTACTGACTTTACCTTACGGACTATTCTAATCAGAGGACGATCATGAAAAGTAAGATGTCATTGGAGAGAGTTGCTTTATGGTTACTGTAGCAAAGATTTCTTAAGGAATAGAAGAGAATGGAGGAGCAAAAATTTGGAGGTACCTGTTGACCATTATGGTGAATCTACAGTGATGTGGGGTCCATGCCTTTTGGAAACTTCGGGAGTAATAGAATTTATATTGCAAGTTTATTTTTGTATTTTATAGAAAGCTCTGTCAAAGGAAATGAATAACGAAAGAAGATATAAACTTATATAATAAGAAGTCTAATTTTTTCATTGAGATTATAATGATCTTTTTAGTTAGAATAACTCTTCATGGTTATGTTATTGGCTGCATTTTTTACCTCTCCACTCAATTTCTGTGCAAGCCGTCTCAAAATATCAGTCCAAATACCCATTCCAGTCAAAAATACTGGTTATCTGGATTGAATTAGCCTTAAAAACAATGTCGAATTTATCGTAGTTAGTGGCAGATCAATTCTGTCATCAATTTGGAAATCTACAATTATTGTGATCTTGTTCATGTTGGCAAGAAATTAACCAGTCTAACGAAAGTCTGTACTAATCAACAATGTAATTTTTATAAACAAAACAAGTCTTACTCAATCGCATAAAATGCAGTGAACTAGGTACATTCAGTACAGCAGTAAACGGGATGCCACTTCCTGAGAAACTGCTGCAGTGTCAAAAGCCACTTGTATCTGAATAGCAAAATTGCAGTATTTATTGCCCTATTGAGGCTCTAACCTTATACTCAATGTATGATCCGACATCTTTGCATCGAATAAGGAACTTCCGAAATTACTACCCAATTTTTAAATAGTTATAACACAATCCTCCCTCATCTTAGCTTGACTGGAATGCAGATTACATTATTCGTGAAAAGCTCATCGAGTAGGTGTTGTGAGGGAAAAGAAGTGGTGAAGGACGTCATACCATAATTACCAAGTTTTTAAACTACAACGATTGTGCGACAAACCTGAATAATACTCACAAACTAGGAAGGCTAAATGTTTACATCAAAGAGGACTTTTCTGATGCTACAAGGGAAGAGATAAGGTAGGTTTATTTGCCACCTTTAAGGAGGGTAAAAAATTAATCGTTTTAAATTGTTGACTTGAATTAAATTTGAAACTTGACTGTGGTAGGCTTTTACAGTAACGAAAATAGCATTCCAAGGATTCAAAACACGCTGAACTACGAAGACCACCTTCTCGAATACATAAACCACAATGAGTAGATACTAGAGAAATGTAGAATATGCCACTAACGGGCATAAACATAAACAAGAATAGGCTCAAGATCCCAGGATATACTTCGTTTTATATGCCAAGATCAACCAATAATAATAGAGGAAGGCTTATGTATGTTATTACATCAAGAACCAGTTTTATTCCAGGGAACGTTATGACATTTCGGTGAGCTGTCATGACGTAGAGAAATGTTTTGTAGAAATGCTATCAAAGAATGAAAAATTTACTCTGCTCGGTAACATTTATCGAATATCAAACGTCGATAGCTATACCTTTATGGCCTATGCCGAACTTAGTGTTAATTTAAATGGCTGTGAGAAAAACCAATTTACATATCAGGCGACATGAGCATCAACCTATTTGATAAAGATAAAAGCTTTAAAGTTATAAATTTTAGAAACCAAGTTTCCGAAAAACCTTCTCTTCCCCCTAAAACATAGCTTCTACATGTAACAAGAAATCAATCAGCCTGCATTAAAACTATGTTCCTAAACCTAAATCACAACAGCAATGTAAAGCCCGGTGTTATTTCTGTCAACATCAGTGAGTATCTGCCAGTTTATGTCCGTATTACAAGTCATCGATCAGCCAAAGCCTCGCATAAGGGTACTATCATCAGGTCGACGGATATTTCGCTTGCAAAATTAGCTATTTTTAAAGACAGAATAAAAAATCTTCGCCGAACCAACGTTATGCTTCTGCATGATGTAAGCAAATCTTATCAATCATGTGTAGATGAACTGTCTGATCGGTACAATTAAATATTTTCACGTTACTCCTAAAAGTGTTAAAATGAAGTTTATAATAAATAAATGGACGAGGAAAGGCCTGATCAAGGCATCAAAAAGTAAACTAAAGTTGTATATGAACTTCTTAAAGGAAAAAGACAGAAACAGAAAACAGACTGTGACGTTTGATGGACATTATATGGAAATGTTTTATTTTATCTATGTGAAATACCACAATGATGCGTCTTGGGACCACTACTGTTCTTGAAGTGTCTCAATGGCCTTCCTTCCATTAACAAAGATAGCGAAACAACAATGTTTGCAGATGATAAAACTATCATCTAAGCAGACCAAAACCGTATTCATTTGTACTGAAGAATGAATACAATCCTGTCTGAAGGAAAATAAATTATCCTATAATGGTGCGAAAACAAAATATCTATTGTTTAGTAAATTCATAAATAGAACTAAGTTTATGAAAGAGCAACCAATACTAACAATTAAACAAGAATAAATTAGATGGCACGAATATGTTATCGTCTTGGGTGTACCCTTGGATGAGTTGACTTAAGTTGGGAACAGCATCTTCATTATTTAGGTATTTGTCCAATCATGTCAACCTCATGTGCTGATCATATGGCATGTTGCTTTCGTATGTTGCTCTGTCACGTGTGTCTGCCGTACTTTTCTGTTTCCATATATTTATCTGCCTGCGTCATCTTTTGTCTTCAGTGTTTATCTCTCTTTAATGGGTTAATGCTCCTAAAACCGGACTCGTGAAAGTCAATTGGCTACAAAAAAGAGCAAGTGGCCTAATGCCGATAGCAAAGTGGAGTGCTACTTCATGACCTCTTTTGAAACAACTAAAAATGCCAAACGTGCACGAATAAACATCCTAACAGTAATGAATTTTATGCATAATCTATGCATAAAGAAGAGAAAATTAGAGTCTACCAGATACTTTTGGATCTTACTTTATCTTTGAACCTCACCAATATCAGACACGTCGCACGTCTATTAAAACATAATATCAACCATGTAACAACGTGGAGGAACAGGCTTACCTTGAAATGCAGAGGACCATTCTTCTGGAACAGCTGTAGCGACATCGAACTAAAGTCTATCCCAACAACGTTATCTTTCGGATCCACATATTACTATCTAGCGACCGTGACTATTACTTCTACTGAAGAGAGATTATTATCAGCCTATCCACTGATAACACCATCAAGGGTCTTGTAGTCGGAGCGGTTGATGGTTGTCCTGCTTTGAACAAGACCTGCATCAGCTTATGTCAGTGATTAAGTAAACAAGCTCCACGATAAGACGATCCATGAAAGACATTCAATTATGATAATTGCCTTCTGGGATTTCCCAATGACACAAACTTAAAAGTCGTAAAACTTCTACGTGTATCAACAATCAATCCTAAGTAGTAATTACCTACGCTTTTTCTCCTCTTAAAATAAATTGTGGAAAGTAATAAATATTTTAACGATGTAAGGTAAGAATTGATCTTTGTAACTCAGTTATTCTTTGTTATTTGTAATATCCTAGAATTCTTATTCTGTTGTGGTGTGTCGCTTCAAAAAAATATATATGCATGACTCTATATATAAATATGACTTATATTTATCACACAAATTCCCTGTTCACTTCAGACAGAATGTAAACATACCTGTCAAGTGCCTTTATTTCGACAAGAGATAAATTTCTCTTTTAAGACGGTCTTAAACAGTCTTGCCCATACAATGACCATTACATCTCCTGTGCTACTACTTATTTTGGGCTGATATTATGTGGGTTGTCCTGTAAACGTCTTGTCCGTTTACTGACACAGAACAAACTAGACCACACCCATTTCCAGCCGTGCTGTGACGTCATTGTTAAAAGGCACTTTGACTACAAATGTCAAGAATGCCGCACTAGTTTGATGGTTTGTTTTGCAAATACTTTCGGTGACATGTTTTTGTTTATTTCTCTAGTCTCATATTGCTTTAACTTATAACACGAATAAAATAATCAGAGCAATTACATTATTTATGCGTAAAAACTACATAAATTATATTTTTTTCAGAACTAATGAATCTGTTAACAAGTTTAATTTGGCAACTAATGTAAACTAATAACGTCACTGCTAAATGCTTAATGGTATGAGCTATTCGTGGAAGAGGATGCGAGGAGTGAATTGCATCAAAATTCCGTCATTCAAAACTAAATAAAA
>JAAAKL020010363.1:2387-14415 GCA_010016065.2 Carybdea cf. marsupialis auct. non (Linnaeus, 1758) | reverse complement strand
CCAACTATATATATATATATATATATATATATACATTAATCAATAGACTATTCTGGTGAAAAGCAGTGCTCAATACGTCGTCTAACGTAGAGCAAAATAATGTCATGATAGAGTTTATAGTACACGTGATTCTTTTGTATGTATGATTTCCTCTTCTTGTGATTACCAACCTTTGTCCTAACTTCCAATCAGTACCCCATATTTGGGTTAGAACCTTGATAGTGCCCACAGGGGTGGGATTTTCAAGATGGCGCATTTAGATAGCAGCACGATTAGTCCAATCTCCTCATTATCAAAAATGGTTTCTCAAAGCAAGACTTGATATGCTCACTGGGATAACACCAAGTTTCTTTGAAATAGATGTAAGCGAAGTCATAAATAACATACTAGCACTGTAAATAGCCATTGGTACATATAACACGTAAACATGCGTACTTTTAGTATCGCTTATTAGTTCTTGTTCTAAAGATTTAACTCATAATAGCGGTTTTATTGTTTTGTAGAATGTAAGTGCTAATTTTAAAAGTAAGAGCTTTACGTTTTATATATATACATTAATATACATCAGGTCGAAAAACAACTATGTGGAGTGAATGCCAGATAGAGGAAGTTGTATTCCAAGAGCTTGCCTAGAGCAAATCTTTATTTGAAAATACGTAAATTATTGGATTTATGGATTTTATGTCTGTTCATGGCTTTACCTATTTAATTATGTCTTTCTGTCTATATATATATATATATATATATATATATAGACCAGTTTGAGAATCGTCGTGGGACGTGAAACTCGGAGTAACTGAGGTAATCTTTTGCAAGTCCTTTGATTTGTACATATACATTTGTAACGATCACCTTTAGCAACGATATCAATAGTCCTTGTAGGAGTATTTATGTAAATATGTGTAATTGATAGCACATAAGAAAACTAGGGCTATTCATTAAAGCAATTTGACAATTTAAATAATTCTCTCAAAGAATTGTCGGAAGTAACATCGAATAATAGTGAGGACAAATTACTTTATTTAATATTGACGTGGATCAGGCCTCTCAAACACTGTGACATATCATTTTATCAATCTCTTCCGTCTAATTCCAAGTCATGCTAAGAGTAGAAAGCACATTAAAACACTTGTTGAAAGATTAGGGTCAAGGTAACCTTCTGTCTCTTAACTTGTCTCCAGTTTCTAGTTTTAATGGACACTAATTTTCATGCAGTGATATTTTTTAAAAAGGTAGAGGTCAAGTGAATCAATAAAACATTCAACATTGGTAGACATTCAGGTCATTTAGTTAACTTCAAATCTAATGGATAGAACTGACATTCTAAGAGGACGAAAAAACTAACAAACAAACCCTAGACGTTTTAAGTGTTGGTTATTGGTCAATGCACATAGAATAGTCAGGATGCATAGGACAAACTAGTTAGGGTTTTACTGGTAGGAACACCCTTCTTCAAGTACTTCTGTGGCTAAACACTTTGCGAGTGTTTTGCATTTAATGCACCTTCCTCAGTGCTTATTGGGAATCCTCGAGTCAAGTCGTAACAGATATATAGCACCTCTAGTTCAGGCATATAGATTACCTTTATGTAGCAGCACTAACACATTTGTACTTCTCTCTCATCTATTCTGTGGTAGTTTTAAGGGATAGGAAAAAAGAGACCATGCCCCGGGATCCCGTGCATTAGATACAAGTGTGTCCTCCTGCTTGTACACCAATGTCTTACATGCTGCCATCCTATGTTGATTGAACACAGCTTCCTCACACTTACGTTCAGTCCCTGATAAATGAATGCAATGAATAAATGCACAATACTATCTGTCTCTCCCTTTCGACAACCTTACCTGTGAATGCATCAGTAAAGTTAAAGGAACAAGAAGAGAAATGATAAGTATTAAAAATATTTTGCTATTGTGTTAGATGTCGCATTTGTAACTGCAACGCAAGATGCAATATCCGTGAATAAGTGACTTGCTCCATTTTGCAAAAGTCATAATTGTGGCAGTTCTTTGATAGTTATAATTGTTCTCCATATTAGTCTTTCCTAGCCCTTCAAAGAAACCTTACAAAGCATTATTTGCAATACAAAGATAATAGAGAAATAATAAGGATTCTTAACGGACCTTGACTTCTTCATCAACTTGACAACACTTTAATCCGGGTGGAAACGTCTAAGTTCCAATTGAGCTATAGAAACTAATATATTGTTATGCAGCGCAGCAGGCTATTTTTAATAAATTTTTAGATGTAACATAGGATCTCACTATTTTCATCTCTATACTGGTTTAGCAGAAATGACATTGGTTACAGCTATCATCATCACATTTTTATTGCTGTTGAGCAAAAGTTGCATTTTATAAATAGTTTTTCACGCCCCAAACCTGAGCGTACACACGAAATTGTATCACACATTTGTGGAATAGGATGGGACATTGACATTGTGAGACTATGCCATACATACAAATGAAACTAAAGTTAAGGCTGACGTCAATTTGTCAGTCAGTCAGCTTTTGAGATTTGGCACTTTGTCTTACCATCAGATTACAATACCATACGACATTACTTAAATATTGCCCACAAATGAGCCGCCGTGATCTAGTGGGTAAGTTCGTGACCTTCAGATCAAGAGGGTCAGGGTTCAAATCCCGGTAGGGCCATCGGTGATTGGTCAGGAAAGGCATCCGGTCTTAAAGTGCTCCATGCTCCAGTAACAAGGCCTATGTAAATGGGCACCGTCAAACCCCGTGCATGGGAAAAAGACGTTAAACGGAGAAAAACAATTTATCGAAGACTGAAATATTCCCTAGTTGTTCCCCGCACAGCTTATTTTGATATTGTCAATTATTCAATACTTTTGACTACCAACAATAGAAATAACTTTATCAGGTTTCTAAAATATGAGGCATATAACTTATCGCAAGGAGCTTCTTGACGCGAAAATTTACTTGACTTGTGCAAATAAACCGGGTTTACTATTAGAGTTTTGCCTGTAGACCTAATAAGGTATTTGTTGGTGACTCGTCTTCAGGGAGAGGTTTTTATGACATTTTAGCGTATTTTCGAAGTAATATCGTTAAAATTACTTCTGAGTAAAGTAGAGAATGGGGACGAAAGTTTCAGAAGAAAGTGACCTGGTTGCCTATAATGTATCAACTCCCTGAGGGATTAAAGAACCCCAAGCTAAACACAGAGGCTTCTTCACAAAACCCTATGGTCTCAGAGAACTGAAAGAGGCCGCGACATACTCTTAGTTAATCTAAGTCAACGGCCTACATAACAAGGCTAGACAGACTACAATAAAGGGACAGGTAAGGTGGCACCCTTATTTGAAACGCTAAAATAATCATACATAAAATATGGATATGGAATAATAATGTAGAGTGATGACAACAGATGACAACAGATCCCTCTACCTACATTTGAAGCTCTACTCAATCTGTGTACAACACGTCACTTTGCACATAATGTTCTCAAACTAAAAAAGGCTGACAAAGGACATGGAAACGTTTTAGTTTTAAGATGCAGAACTTCGTACCTTTTCTGTATGACTTCCAAAGGCCCATCAGACTATCGAAGACGTTCCTTCCGAAGTAAAATGATGGCTGTTTAATACACAAGCTGCAAAAAGCGTCGATGGCCGCCTGTTACGAGAGCGCAGGAAGATATTCGCTACTAGAGCTTCATAAGGGTTTGTTGGGCCTTAGACACGCTCTAATGGTCCACGTTCTAGCTAGTCTTTCCTTCGTATAAAGGAACATTGCAAATTATAAACACTTAAGAATACAAAACTAGTCAAATAAAGAAAAATCACAGGCTGAAATTTCTCCCAAGTGTAAATGAAAATGACTACACTACTGCTAAGTACTTAAAAATTAATCCTATTCCAATTATTCCATGGTTAGACAATGTCTTTGCGTTCCATCGTAACCTTGCTGTTTATTTTCACTGGTGAATTTAAATGTCTATCACTGGCATTTGGCAAGAAACAACACATTAACTCAGAATTTACTTAACAAAGAGTTCATATGCTTACATAAAAACAAACGAATGCAAAGGTCTGATGTTAGAGACAGAACTGACGAGCTTAGGTTTCTGCTCGTAAATTGTCGAATGCTATGTGACTGCTATGTTGTGCGACACTAATGATTTTTAATGCCAGTCTGTCTCTAACTAGCCTAGTCTTAAAACAGTCATTTAACCCGGAGCAAAATCGTTGCAACTGGATACAATTCTCTAAGTTCAGCAGCCAACTCTGACAGTCAAAAGCAAAAAAGTATCGAGACAATTATGTGATTAAAATTGGCACAGGCTGAAGATGCTTTATTTTCTGTATCTTTCAGATGGCGAAATGTATAAGTTCCAACAGCAGTTGGGACAATCTTATGGAATAATTCTTTTCGCGGGTGATTCTATTCTAAGGTGATGATGGATACCTCAAAGGAGAGGCTTTGATGACGTCATAGTTAGCACACTTCCAAAATAATCTCTTTATAAATCACTCCTCAGTAATGTTGAGATTAGGGCAGAAAGTTTCAGAAGAAAGTGACCTGGTCGCCCATAGTGTAACAGATATCTCAAAGTCTTCTTATTTAGTGGCATGGCATTAATGTTGCAATTTTCTTTTCAGAATCTGTTGGAAGAGTGCCCTGTTCCCTCACCTAGTCTTTGCGGCAGAAACTATTTGATACCCTTGTTTCTCCATGGCATTCGTATCAGCCGCTTTTGAAAGGAGATTATTATGCCTGCAGCTATCATAATATCTTACAACTTCTGTCAAGGAGTACATTTTTGTGTCAAAAAAGTATAAAATAATGTATGTAATAATACATTTCTTTCGTCCTCCCGTAGCCCGGTCCACCTGTGCAAAGACTATCTTCTACAGTGAGGACGCGGTCATTGATTGTAGCCCAAAATGAGTGAGATTGAAATAGAAATAAAAGCGGTGACCGGATTTTTTTCGATACCATGAATATAAGATAGGAGATTATGTAAAAAGTTTATTTATCCTACAGATAAAGGTGTCAATAAAATCGGTGGGCCCTATTAAAGCAAGTCCCTGAAAATTCTGGTATTTTGTCCATTAACCTCAGTTTCCCTTCTAATCATCCCCAGTGCGTCAATTACTACTGTCATTGTTTATTCTACATATTTCAAACTCTGAATCTTGATATGCTCTTACATACTCAAAGTCCTTCTTTTAAAAGGTATGTTTGGTTGATCTAGTCACATCTGTAAGGCAATAAGTAACTTCTAGTATTTCTGGTACCTGCGTGTTACACCTAACTCCTCTTTATACGTTGCATACTTCTTAATTAGTAGTGACCGTTTGGTGAAATAAAGTGTGTACACCTCGATAATATCCCTCTTCGTCTCAAAATATCTTGCAATATCTACGATTGCGATTTTCAAAGGCAGAA
This sequence comes from Carybdea cf. marsupialis auct. non (Linnaeus, 1758), assembly GCA_010016065.2. Classification (NCBI taxonomy): domain Eukaryota; kingdom Metazoa; phylum Cnidaria; class Cubozoa; order Carybdeida; family Carybdeidae; genus Carybdea; species Carybdea cf. marsupialis auct. non (Linnaeus, 1758). The sequence goes on along the minus strand of JAAAKL020010363.1, from coordinate 8,998 downwards.
TCAACTGAATCAGTCCACGGGATCCGTGACCTCCGGATTCTGTCTACCTCTGCCTTTCGACGATACATGCCACTCTTCTTTAGTACGTTGCGTATTTTATCATCTATTTCGGTTACATCAGTAAAATACAGAAGCAGTAAGTTACGACAGGAACCATATTATAATTGATGGTCGAACTTTTATTGCTGAAGCCAATTCTGTATCAACGATGAACTCTTTTCTTTCATAACACCCTTTGCGGATACATTCTCTCGCCTTAAAGTTTTTGTTCCATTATTTTCATTTACAGGATGGAGAAGAAGGAAGGATGATAAGAAGGCGACCAAGGACATGAATATAAATGCGCAGAAAGTGGAGGTGAAGGAGGGGCACTCGCATCCTTTGCATTTCAACGGCGGATAGGCGATCGGACCCTCCAAAAAGATATTAGGGTAGGCAGAGCATATACTGATTGTTTCCAAACTATGGGAAAGGAATAAGACGAAAAACGCATAAACATAATAAACAGAAATTACGCCCCAAGGAAACAATATACAGTCGAACCTGTCTATAGTGGACACCTGCGGTTCCTGGAAAAAGTGTCCGATATATAGAGGTTTTCAACCTTTTATACCTAAATTGATTAATCTTAATTAATTAATTCCGATTCATTAATCTGCCCAATTTCGCCAAGAAAAGAAGAACAAAAAGATACATTAATTCATAACAATGTTTTTAAATCTCATGTAATAACCTCAATAATGAAGCTTTAACAGGAGGATTTGAAAAAGTCACTTGTTCAAAAAATACTGTATCATGAATTTTATCGGTTTATATCCTTCTGACAACTCAGGAACCACGAAGCCATGACAATGTGCCAAAATGTCCGCTGTACACAGGTCAATTTTAAGGCAAATGTTCACGCGGTTCCAAGACAATGTGTCCGCTACAACAAGTGTCCCCTATAAAACTGTCCGCTATATATAGGTATTTCAATGAGAGTTTGACCATGATTCGGCCCATTCCTAGAAAATGTGTCCGCTATATAGCATGTCCGCTATAGACAGGTTCGACTTTACATATAAATAAAAACCAATGGACTTATAAAAGTCCATCTCCATCTCCTTTCATCAAATTGAGGAAGATAAGACAAATCAGTTTTGTTCGTGAACGGCCATTGTTGTTCCATTCTTTCACTTTTGTCTGGACGCCTTTCTCATGCACTCTTTTATGAGAGACTCATGAGAAACCAGAACCCAATGAGCAAAAGAAAAGATCGCACAAAAAACATGGTAAAGAAGGTGAAGTGCATAAAAAATTTTCTGCGATATATGTTCGCCAGAGTAGGCGGGATACTAAAACTAGAGCTCAAAGGGCTCAAAGGGAGGGGTAGAAACATGATGATGCCAATCATGATAATGGCTTTGTGGATAGAGATGATGATGATGACAATATGACGATGATGATAAGGAATGCAATTATTCCAAAAAGCAACTGAAAAAACGTTCAACGCAACAGAAGGTACTAGTGTTGTTATATCCAGTATTCTTCTATTATTAGAAGTGCCACTTTTACTTCATGTACAGCTGTGTAATACAATACTTCACCATAAACAAAAAATAAATTACTTAGATTACATCAATCCTCGAATTGCTAATGTACAAAATACTTCTGTTAATTGTAGTTAACTTGTATTGCCGTGTTCTGCGAATAAGGGCAATGTACACTTGCAGGAAGTGGATGGCTCCAATGCCATTTCTAGTAGCCACGTTAAAACAAACGGCTTGATTCGTATGAAATCTTGCCCAATTTCATGTACACCTTAAATATACAAAAACATGCGTTCGTGCTAGTGGCACCTCATGCAATTCCTAAATTTATGAAAGATTTCTCTTCTTTCACAGTGAGTATAAACGACCATACAGACACAAACTATGCAGCACATTGAACTTTAGTTCATCAATAACAAAGTATTAAACACGGCAAATCCAGAAAACATCAATCAAATACCAACTTCTGACACAAAGCAGACTCTAGGTTGATACACATTAGGTCTAACGTCATGTAGGCGTAGTTAATAGTTACCATATAGTGCATGCTGATCTCTATAACTGTAATCGTGAAGATCGAGTTGACCTTTGGCAATTACTAGTGCCGTACGGATACTGCATATACAAGGATTCAAACTGAGGACTAACGATTGAAACTGCTCCCCTACAATTTCTCAAAACCCTTTCAGCAAGCAGGCATACCATAAAACATTCAGACAAGAATCGTAGACATCCAGTGCGCCAAAAAGCAGCACCCTTCTCTCCTGTTAACATGCTGAAAATGTAAAAATCTTGGTACGCGGTTTCAATACTCATTTTTAATGAAAAATTTGCATTTTATTATCTAATAAATTGTGAAATGTGTCATGAAATGTTAACAAGAAAATTTTTGGCTTACGTATGTTTGCGTGGTAGAAAATTCAACATTGTACGAGAGCAATCTGAAGGGAATGCGATTTGTGGTAAAACCTTTATTGATGCAGGTAGCAGAAAAAGATAGCTGGCTATACATATGGGTCGTCCATATACTATGGGCAGCTGTCACAATAATAATCATAAAATATTACAGCATCGATAAAAAACTGTTTTACTTTCTACAGGCAAGAAACAAGGTTCGTACAGATACGGTGCGTTTGATAAAATTAATCCCTAAGAACAGTTTTAAAAATTATTGCATGGAGACAAAGTACCCAAAATTATCTTTAAATAAGTCAATTTGAAACCTTAAATCTAAGTGCCCGAAAAACTGTTTGTTTAGTTGTTTGTTCAGAGGATTGTTCCAAGAGCTACACTGTCTTTAGGCACTCGTTAGAAAATACCAGTGGTTTGTGTCAATACGAATACATTCCTGCTTCGAATGCAATTCTATATAAATTATGTTTATCTAATCAAATAGGGCTCCACAAAAGGCTAGCTGCAAGATTTAAAGACCATACGTCCGGTCTAACTGTAAACCACCACGACACGTTGTTTAAAGCATTACGATACAGTTTCACATGGAAGCTGATCGTGAAGATTCATCCATTGTTTAGAAAAATTTAAAGGGTATTTTTGGCGATCTTTTTGGTTTCAAAAACTTTGCAAGCTATCTTCAACAAGTGCAGTGTAGATATTGGACTTGACTACCTCTGGTTACGATTTACGTAGCTTCCTAGAGCGACTGCCTTATGTTTTATTGCAACGGTACAAAATCAAAAACTTGGCTGCACATTATTAGTTGAGACTAATGATATCTACGTATACGTCAGTATTAACAAGCGTCATAAAATGACTCCGTCAGCCAGAGGACTACAACCACAATTTCGAATTGCCTACACCTGCGTAAGGGATATCAATACTGGATACCTTTGAAAATTTACGTATCATGCAAAAATTTATATGTTCCCAATCAGCAACCTTACCAATAACAATTGTCATTCTACTACCACGTTGGTTATTATTTGCAAATCAAAGACAAAACAGAAGTTGCTGCTGGCTCCATTGCATCCTTCATAATTCATTTACCCTAGAATACCATTGGAAAACTTATAGTGGTTTCGTAGACATGTTGGAATCCGTCTGGCTACCCAGACCGTTTGGCTACATTTGCCTCGTTCTCGCATATTCTGCCTTATTTTCAACTAGACGTCGAACCTGTATGAATGAGAGGTCGAAAAAGGTAGCTAGATGGTCCAGCTGAACGTTTTGCGTAGAAATGGAAACGAGTTATCTGAGTACATTCGATCTGTCGACATAAACGATGTCAGACGGAAACAATGTTTACAAGTCTGTTTTGTACTGGTACTTGACGTGACAAGGCCTATTCTGGCGACCTTTTTCGACCTCTTATCCATACAGGTTCAACGTCTAGTTGAAAATGAGGCAGAATATGCGAGAACGAGGTAAATGTAGCCAAACGGTCTCCAACAGACCCATGTTGCTGAGCACTGTTCTGGGATAGCATTTCTGATTCTAGTGAAAAACTACGATTTAACTCTAATCGTAATGCCAGTACTAACCTGTGTATACAAACAACTCATACACCACATGCATCTAGGCATCAATAAATGCCTTACATTTACTTGTCAACCTGGAGTGTTCATTGCCGAGACACTACGATTGGTTGTCTCGAAACGAAGACAGATTGTGCCTCCACAACTTGCGTATCTAAATTTAATAATAAACAATTTGGTCTAAAGCAAAATGAACCAACACACAACAGCCCAATGTATTACAGTAATACCAAAAACACTCATTCTGATATAGGTGAAATTTGGAGCGAATTTCATGCTCTGACACGCAATTACTTTCCACACGACCACTTACGAGGTTAATAAAACTAATTTGGGTCAATAAAAATATCATGATAGTGGCCATGTATAAACTATACAAAACTTTAATGGAACATTTCGCTGGGGTCACTAGCTACCAAAATATCATTCCTTTACTGATTTATAGACTTGTGTCACGGAAATAACGTACAATAAGCACGAGAAATTTTGCATATTCTTATTTTGGGCCATTGACTTGTCCGAAAATTCAAATATCGGAAAACTGCTATGTCGATTTTTAACTAAATATTAAAAGGTTTAATCCCGGTCTGAATCGCGTCCGTGATATACCCCAAAATACTAAAATTACCTTTCAACATTATCAAGAAATTGATTACCAAAAAATTTCGTGATCGATCTCTTGCTAACCAACATTTTAACGGTTACAAAGTAACTGCGTGTCAAAACTGCTCAGCACTTAGACATATTGTAAACTGCATCTCTTGCATAGATCTGGTAAGAGCAACAGCTGCAATTCCTCTAACGTACACAGTCTGTGGCATTAAAAGAGGTACATTTACGTTGTCAAGCATGCTAGGGTCCGCTCAAAAATGATCCAATCACACACAGGGAAGGTTTGGGGCCACGAATTAAGACATTTTATGACAGCGCTTAAGGGATGTAGGTTCAAAAGCAAAGAATGTCCCAAAATCGTACTATAGGGTCCACCCAGTTCTGACAAATTCATTTACAAAGTACTATGTGGCGCAAGAAGAATCTAAGGTTTCATTGAGGTGTCAAATGCCTACAGACACTTTCTCACTGCTTTATCAGCAGACCGCTGTGAATCCCCACCACGACTAGCTAGCAAATACTAGACATGACTACAATATCTCTCAAGCGCTTGATGTGATGACTTTGGAAATGGCCATGAAAATTAGGTTTAGAAATCTGAGCACCAATAGAATGTCGTCTGAACACCGATAAAATGTCTATTTGATAATTGGCCTAACTTTCTTTGTTCCAGTACGGCAACCGCTTACATTGGCCACTTGAAAGTACAAGTATGGATATAGTTTCCCTTTAGCATTGTTTAGGTAAATGCACAGATTTTACTCTCTTTTTGAAAACTAGATTTTGTGACATCAAGATGGTGGTATTTGAGACATTTTCCGTGACAGTAGGGGCCGCGGGGGGCGGGGTGGGGTGGGGGTGCTGGAGTGACATCAAAATGTCTACGTGAGGTAACACGTGACGTGATTTTTGAGCAGCCCCTTACAGTCAAACGTTCAAGATATTTCAAAAACTTCTGGGAATACTATTTATAAAGATTCCCTTATCAAGTATCTTTTTTAATTGGCAACTTTACGTAAAAGGTGTACTAAACAACATAATTTGTTCGAAACAGTAATTTGGGCATAATTGATAGTGTTTAAAATCATACACAAAACGGTATATGATACTACAATTTTTCATTCTTATATTCTACTTCTGACATAACTATACATATTTACACCAACAAGTACGAAATATCCTTAATACTATATGTACGTTTTCTTGATCAGAAACACGTTATCAGCAACAGCTGTAGTGGTTGAGAAAGTACCAGCAGCAGAGGAAGGAGCCGAGGAAGGAGCAGAGGAAGGAGCAGAGGAAGGAGCAGAGGAAGGAGCAGAGGAAGGAGCAGAGGAAGGAGTAGAAGAAGGAGCAGGAGCAGTAGAAGCATGAGAAGTACAAACAGAAGTAGTAGAAATAGGAAAAGTAGCGTCAGGAGCAGTAGATGGCGGAGAAGTAGGGACAGGAGAAGTAGAGTCAGCAGAAGCAGGAGAAGTACAGACTAGAACAGTAGAAGCAGGAGAAGCAGAAGAAGCAGGAGACGCAGAAGAAGCAGGAGAAGCAGAGGACGCAGCAGAAGCAGGGGAAGCAGGAAAAGTAGGAGAAGCAGGAAAAGTAGGAGAAGCAGGAGAAGCAGGAGAAGTTGGAGAAGCAGGAGAAGTAGGAGAAGTAGGAGAAGTAGGGACAAGAGCAGTAGAAGCAGCAGAAGTAGGAGAAGTAGGGCCAGTAGAAGCAGCAGAAGTAGGAAAAGTAGGGACAGCAGCAGTAGAAGTAGCAGAAGTAGGGACAGGAGCAATAGAAGCAGAAGCAGCAGAGGTAGAAACAGGAACAATAGAAGCAGGCGCAACAGAAGCAGGAGCAGTAGAGGTAGGAGCAACAGACGCATGACTAGTAGAGGTAGGAGCAGTCGAAGCAGGAAAAGTAGAAGCAGGAGTGGTATTAACGTAGTAGTGAAACGGGTTAAGAACTACAATGAGGAGTGGTGGATGAGGTCAAA